>RPOG01004249.1:3746-47844 GCA_008086565.1 Thalassoma bifasciatum
CCGTCAGTTGTTTGTCGCAAAGCCGGCGATGTGCTGACGTCAGAGAAACACAGGGAACATAAAAGTGTTTGTTTCTTGACTCTAGTCAGTTGGATTAGGAGGAATTACCAAGCTGCCCGTAAAACTGAATAATTCTGCTCACGTTGTGCCCAGAAGGACCGGGTTCTGACCTGTTTCGTTCTCAAAGTCAAACAAGTGGATATTTCACAGAAGTCTGCGCATAATGCTAATGAAGACCCCGAGTCACAGCTTGATAACACTTTCAGTATTCAGCTCATGCTCTCTGGAGGGTGTCTGTTCATGATCAGTTTTTGCAACAGAAAGAAATTGGTTTATACTTTGTGTTGATTTCTTAAAGACTCTGATCTGGAGTTGACCTCCCCCTGACCCCTCATACTGCTGGTTTCAGTATTCATTGTTCTGATTCATCAGACTAGTAACATATGACCAGTCTAAAAGTGACGATAACAGATATAGTTTGATAAATCCTAAAGCTAAATTCATTTGTCAGCCAATGACAGCACACCTCCCGATGCATACATGAAGAGTCAAGATTCTCTTCATTCGCTATTGCACATGTTTCAGAGCAACAGAATTTGCCTGTCCAAGAAATAAAAAAGAGACAGAGATGCATAACAGGGGGAGGATAGGAGGAGGGAGAACTGTTGGGTCGCCCTGTTTCATTAGAAGAAAAAGAGTACAAGAGGAAATAGGAGGGGGGAAAAAAGCAAATACCAGACGAGGCCCCTAGGTTAAGGCACAGTTTGGGATTTGGAAAAAAACCTCAGCTCTATGACTCTGTGTTTTGAGCGTAACATGAGCAAGCTGAAAGATGTTTAGAGTCAAACTTTGAAGCTTATCAGAGTAAATGTTTGCTGGGTTTAACATCTCTGATACACGGGGCACAAGTGAGGCTGTTTTGGACAAATATTGACCTCACAATGGGAAAATTCAATGACCTCATAACTTTAAGAAGTTTTTGTGAAGCTCTTGTGCTGTTTTTAGAACCAACTATTATGAGTAGTTTGAAGAGGGTATGTTGTGCTTCCATTATTTTAAACATGGATATAAAGTAACAATGCTGTATGTGCAAACTCACAGTGTGATGATTTTTAAACTGTGTTACATCATCATTTGTTGCAGAAATTGTCTGTAAACTTCTCCAAAAACTTGAAACAGCATCTTCTTGAAATAGCGTGACATCTTCTTGAGACCAATCAGAGGGAAGATGGTTTATGAAGCAGTGAGGCTTAAAGAGAGCCGCAAAACAAAGTGTTTCTGACAGAGGTTCAAACAGGGGTTCAAACACCAATGAGAGAGAAATAAGGATTTTTTTTTTAGCTCTAAATCATGTAAAGCTACTACAAGGACACTAAAGGGACAGAATAAAACCTAAGAAAGCAAAACACAGTCTCTGTCAGGGAAAAAAAAACTCTACAATTTGATCACAATCCCTCCAGACTTTCTTTGTGTGTGCTATCATTTGTTTGTCTTTTGTTTTTATTTGGTGATAAACATGAACTAATGTATGACGTTTTGCAGAAGTTTTGTATCTTTCCTCATTTCCTCTATGACCCTTTACAAGTACGATGTGTACAAGAGGAAAAATTTGCAAAAACTACACGGTAGATCGAGGATTAAATGCATCTCTCTTCATGCTCCTATCTGTGATGTTCAGGAAGCTCCAGCAGCCTTTGAGAAGCTCATGAGTGAATGTTACGTTTCATTCTCTATTTGACAAGTTCCATTATCAAACACTTTGATCAATACAAGTTTCTTGTGCCAAACAACAAACACTCTTTTCTCCTTCTGCTTCATCGTCCAACTAGTGTATGCACAACCCTCACTAGTTTGTCCTTTCTGTGCTGTTGTAGAAACATAGTGTGTAATGTAACATTCTTTGTGGGAATATTCAGGTGGTTATACACCAGATTTGATATGCTTGAGAACTATTTATCCTATTTTTATATACTTAGAGTTGTTATATACTATCAGATATCTAGGGATGGGTATCAAGAACCAGTTCCTGTTAAAAATCAACGAGATATGGTTCAATCTAGCGACATCATTGACCTCTTTGCATAATCAAATATATATTAATATCTTACAAGAGATTAATTTTCAATACATTCAACATGTTACACACCTCCTAATGTGGCAAAAAACCATGTAAAAATCATAGTGCTAACATATACTGATAATTGTCAGTCAATCAACTCAAAGCATTGTAAGGTGACCTACTTTAGTCAATAGCATGCAACAAAACAATGATGACACCTGATGTGCAATTCTTACTTATTTTAATTTATCTATGTCTAGAGATATCTAAATCCATTGACCAATTTCATATTCATTTACTTATTAATACGATGAAATGTTATTGACACAGAAAACCTGAAAAACCTTCTTTTTGTACACAGAAAATTCACCAGAAGAATCAATAAGGAAATAGATAAAGAATCAGGTGGATAAGTAGAATTGATAAGGGTATTGACATTCATAAAATCTTATTAATACTCATTCCTACAAATATCACATACGGTACCTTTAAAAAGGTCTCAAACACAGATTTATCACTGTTTCTTCATACAGACATTTTGTTGTCTATAATTTTCTTGCTCTGGTATTTTTACTGAGGTTGTTATGGTGTAAAAGTTCAGCACATCATATGGAAAATAACACTGCTCACTGATGTAACTAAAGGGATGGTAGATTGTGATCAAAGTGTCGTCAAGGCTGTAACAACGTACAACCTCAGGAAGTAATCATTGCAAAATGTGCTGGCTTGTTTTCACACTCACTGGGCACAATCGTTCATTCACGCTGCCTCTGTTGCTGTAAAGCAGTTTAAGAGAATTAGAGACTAATAAGCTGTGAATCACTGAAAATGACAAATTATCAATTATCTCTCTGACTGGTTTGTGTTTGTGGATAATTCAACACAATCAGTCTCATTAGAGTTGTATCCATCACACACACTTTCAGAGAGAGAGAGAGAGAGAGGTGTGTGCTGCACTGTGTCCCTCTCTCCGTCCTCCACACATGACCTGTAATACTCCATATGGCCTGATGACGTCTATACTTCCTAATCTCCCCCTCCCCGTCTCTCTCTCCTTCTCTCTCTCTCTCTCTCCCTGAGGTTTTATAGGCAGCAGTGAGGAGTGGGAGGTCAGATTTCTGCACTCGCACACAGACAAACACATTTCTCACTGTCTCCTTTAGGAAACAGGAAACACAGCCTGGCAACAGTAACGTGCAGTGTGTGTTAGTGTGACTGAAGCGTTAAAAAGAGAAGTTAGAGGTTATTCAGTGAAGTGCAAAGAGGACGAAGCTGCAGAACGTGATGGAGACTATGGGTAAGGCGGTTCATCTCTTTGTTTACCTTTACTGAGATCATGTTTTGATGTGTGGTCTCTGTTGTTTTACTGAATGATAAAACTGGTTGTGACTTTCACTGACAATGGCATTGATGGTGCAGTGAAGAGATTTGTCATCATATCCAGTACGACTGTGTGTGTGTGTGTGTGTGTGTGTGTGTGTGGATAAACATGAGCCCATATCCAGCTCTGTCTATGTTTATGTTAAACTCTGATGAACAAGGCTCTGTCCCATATGTGGACATGAGGGAAAGCATCTTGATTTTCTCTCTCTCACATAAAAGTGGACAGACTCTAAACATCAGCAGTCAAAGAGGATCGGATCTCTCCTTTTTTAGTCAAAAGGTTTTGGTCTGCAGAAGCTCTGAAGAAGCTGCACTGCAGAAACTGAGAAGCAAATGGTTATATCTTATTTCTCTTTTTTTTTAAAAAGTCTTATAAGACTTACATTCACCTGACAAGTGAAGAAAGTTGTCTCATTTCAAGATGTTAAAAACTGACTGAAAATAGTGATTTCTTGTAAAGAGTAAAAAGAATCTAAGAAACATGGATTCTTGATTTTTTTTCTTGAAATATGAGTAATTTGTTAACTAACCCCAAAAAAGGCCATTTTTCTAACCCCTTTGTCAGATTTTTCTGACTTTTACAAGCAGTTCATGAGTCAGTTTTGTCTTTCAGTTTCTATGATTAAGACATTTTTCTGCCCTTGTCATGTCAATGTGGCTCATATCAGTCTGATTAGAGAGCTTTTACTAAAAATAAAACATAAACCCTTGCTCAGATTTCAGTTTTTGCAGTCTCAGATTCCTCTGAACTTCGTTGAGGTATTCTTATCTCTTTTTTTGGACACTTTTAGAGAACAGAAAAAGAGAACAGAGAATTCTCCGTTGTCAGACAAAAAGTGAGAAAAGGTGTGGTTTGAGCTAATTTTGAACCAATCTCTGCAACTTTTTGGTTGAGAATTTGCTTTAAATCTTCTGATTTTTGCATCAAATTTCTGTTTTTGTTTGAGCTAAGTGGTGTAGTAATGAAAGGTTTTATTCTAAGTTTATGGAAGTGGGTAAGAAAAACCTAAGGTCACATTCTCAGTCAGATGTTCCCTGTTTTTTAACTGAAGTCCTGATTGTCATTCATGTATTTACATTGTTGTGAAATTGTGAAACATGTTAATATGGGACTAAATACACACAACTAAACACAGGTTAACCTGAGGAGAATGACCTCCTGTAGTTGAGGTTCAGTCGTTGAACTCAAAGTAAAACTCCACAATTATGAGGATTATCTCTGTGATAACCCAAGAAGATCAAGAGACAAGTTTCTCCTCATAACATTTAGGTCAAACATGTCAAGGGATTCTTTGTTGTTGTCGTCCAAGTCTGCAGTAACTCAACAAGCACCGTGTGTCTTGGCTGCCCCACCAGTGAATTTGACCCACTTTGACTTGACCCACTGCAAAGCAAAGTTCCCACAAACCAGCAGCCAACACGTGAAGTATTCATGAGGCGCAATCTCAGACAGATGGCGCCTCTGAGCACGTGCACACGAGACCCTGCTTACTATTATCGACCCGGTGTGACCTCTGTAAACTTTGAAATCGAACGTTTCCAGCCTTGAATGCTGCTTTCACGATTAGATTTCCTGGTGAGCCAACACAACAGGAGTTTTTTTGTTTGTGCTATTTAAAAATGGAGACGATCAATAGTTTGTGCGTATGAGTGAGCGGGTGTGCTGTGAAAGGGGTCACTTACAATGATAAACCAGACTTATCTCCTTACTCAGCTTCTCTCAGCTTTTATCGGCTTATTGGTCCACTACTTTAACATTCTGGTTTTGAGCTACTGCTGATACTATAATTTTCAGGCACAGCTGGCTGCTGGTAACAAACTGAGGACTTACTCATTTCACAACTTTTCATGCCTCATATGGCCAACAAAAAGTTGTTAAATGCCTGGTGAACACTGAAGGCCAGCAAAGAGCCAGATAATCTCTCATTGGTGGAAGAGGACCAAAGATGGAGCTAAAGAAAGAGTGAAAACACTTTTATTAATGGATAAAAATACAACTCTGTATAAATGCTCTTTTTTGTGCTTGATTCCTAAGAAGGATTGCTAATACAAAATCCAAGACAGAAATAACATCACAGTTTTTCCAGCAGAGCATGCTGTACATGCCGCTGTTTACAGCAGACATCATGCTGTCGATTCTTTTTGAACTGTATAAAAATGTTTCTTTTTGATTTCCTTTTCTGGATTTGAGAGCTAAAGAGCAGTCAACATGGGTAGAGAGACTAAGAAATGATATAAAGGGTTCACAAAGCACAGAATTAAAACTATGCAGCTTTTGTAATTCTAACCTTCTAAGGCCTGAGCATCTGTCTGGTGTGCATTTTTTATTTGTCCTTGACATTTGCGATCAGTAACAGCAAGTAAATACAAAAACAAAACTTTTTCTTTGTACGGGAAGTTACGTTTTAGAGTTATTAGTTGGCTGTTAGATTTTAATGTAAGGTTTTGCAGTACATAACTACATTATTTTTTTCTACTAGAGCGGGTGTAAAGTTGTGATATTATCAAAAGATGACGTGTGCAGTGTCTCTAAAAGTGTGGAAGCTGGGTCTTAACAGGTCAAAGAAAACCACCTCTTAAATATTTTTCCATATTCATATGAAGCCTCTGTCACCCCTGCCCTGTCTCTTCTTCCTCTCAGTGTGTCCAATGGGTGGAGGGGCCACCCGTCTGCACAGCGTCCTGACTCAAACGCTCAGCAACAGCTCTCCTCTCCCTCTCCCTCCGTCTCATTTGAGCCCCTGCCAACGACCAGACGCCGACCTGGATCCAGTTTTCTGCCAGGTGACTCCTTTGTTTTTTCTCTCTTAAACTTAAAAAATGTTGAGTTTTTGTTCAACAAATCAGTGACACGAGTCAACTTCTGCCTCCCAGGAGCAGAAGGGGTCCCCTCTATGTCCCCCCGATCCAGAAGACCTGCTACGACAATGTGAGGAGGCCCTCAGAGACAGACCACCACGAATACACAGGAAGTTCACTTACCTCAGTGATGGAGACAGCGCCTCCAGCTGCCCAATCAGAGTGATGCAGTGGAACATCCTGGCCCAAGGTGAAAACTTTCAGCAACACAGTAACACAATGTCCCTGGGGACGCAACTCTTAGGAAAGTTTGAAATGTCTGAATTCACTTCCTCTGATTGTTTTTTCCCCCTCAAGTGTATTAAACTTTACTTCACAACTGGTTCTGAAGATTGTGTAAATCTGAAAGGTGATCAGTCAGTCTTTATTTATGTGACTCCAATCTGCAACAAATGTCCTCTCAAGATGCTTTACCAAAGACTCAGAACCAGATCCAATCCTCTCCCATCTTCTTGGCTGGGTTCTGTCTGATCTCATCCTAATCCACCGTGAGTTGCAGCATTTAGTAAGTTGATGTGACAAGGACGAACTTCTTTTAACAGACAGAAACCTCGAGCAGAACCAGACTCATGTCAGACAGACATCTGCTGAGACTGAGAGCTGGATAGAGAGACGACAACAACAACAGCTGCTGCAGGCAGACGAATGCTTCCAGTGCCAGTGCTAACGATAAACGTGTGGGTGCTGTTCACAGGAAGAGCCGACGCTCATGTTGGCTTTTATAATCATGATGTTGGGTTGAATTCAATGTGTTGATCAAAGCAGTTAGACTCAAACTGTTCTGACTTTAACAACAGCATTGTGAGACTGATAGTCATAGTTGTAGCAGCTGGAGTCTGGCAGGTTCACTGTATCATGAAGATTTAAAGTGAGACAGAGAAAAGGGAAACAGGAGCTCAGTGTGTCAGATCCTCTCAGCAGTCTAAGCTCATAGCAGCATTACTAAGACCTGGTTCAGACCTGAGCCGGCTCTAACTGTAAGCCTTGTGAAAATGATTATAAACAGCTATTAGCAGTTATCTTCAGCTCTACTGAAGTAATAGAAAGGAGATTATTGTGGAGTTGTTGGAAGAGAAGAAATAAAAAATAACAAACATGATCCTATTCACTTTCTCCAGAGCTCGTTATTATACAACAGGTTCAACATAGTGACAAAGCTAAACACCTCCATGAAGTCAGACATCAACCTGATAAGCCAACCCAGAGTTACTGGGGGGGTCACAGGTGGTCCACTCTCAGCATGATGTTTTATACAACCAGAGCACCTTGAGATATGAGTAAAAAGTCAAACATAAAACCGTTTTTTTTCCCTCCATGATTATTTATAGATGGAACAGGACCCATAAGCACATCCAGACATTAGAGATGAAAACAGTCTGTTTGTACTAATGGTGTAAATAAGATTTTTAGCAATATTAAGACCCAACAGAGTATTTAATTTAATGGTGGTAAAACCCACCATTACAGACGCCAACAGCAGGATTACTGCACCTGTTGGGCTGTTTGAATGATGCCGCGCTCATGTGTCACCGTTTAAGACGACATGTGAGAGGAAAGCTCTTTTCCTGAACAAATCTTGTCCTGGAGCAGGTTGGGTGTTCAGCATCAGTTACCATGGTGAAGGCCTAGACCAGCTCTTAGTGATGCTGCTATAGGCTTAGACTGATGGGGGACTACTGATACACTGAGGATTTGTTTTCCTCTCTGCTCAGTCTCTCAGTAACGTAACCTCTTAACGCCTGAATTTATTTACAATCATATGTAAAGAAGATAATCAAAAATGAAGTCAACAGCTAGGGGTGCCCAATATTGAATATTTGGCTGATTTACTGATATTTTACGACTTGTTCAGCTGACCACTGATACCAAAATATTTTTTTCCCCACACGTAATTGCAGAGATCACCAAATCTCTTCTGTATTGGAATTAACGTACAGTAATATGGTGTATATGCGTATCACATTTGTTATGTATTATTCATTTTCTGTGCAAAATAATAAAAACTTAATGCTATCCCTGATTCAATCATAACAACACCCACAACCAGGGAAAATTTGGCCAATTTCACAATTGACAGAGTGAGGAAACATGACCTCTGTTCACACTGAGCATGTTGCACTGCGCTCATCTTTTTTCTGTTGGGGACATGGCCCAGAGGTCAGGCATTAGATCAGGTAGGCAGCAGCCTGTTATAGCTGAAGATATCAGTCTGTTGGCTGATGGTTTATTTTAAAGCCATTATCAGCCGATAGCATGCTGATCATACCACTCATCCCTAAATATAATATAAAATGTAAAACAATACTAGAGCATATGTATTACTGGTATACATGACATAACACAACTTATTTTATTTTCCAATATTTCTCCAAATTTGCATCCCCAAATTATTGGTCTCTGAATCCATGATACGTTCTTCAATAAAGTGGCCTTGGCTCCCACTCTGACCAAAAGTGTAAAATTAGTGCTTGCAAAAGGCTCCTAACTACATGCACAAACTGGTGTTAGAAGAAAGTATTCTCTAGCTTGAGTGTAGTCTGGATCTAAGCAAATTCACAGCAACAGCATTCAGGGGTTAAATCTGTATGTCCTACCAGACTCACGCTGCAATGACTATGAAGATGAGATGATACAGCTCAAGAGGCAACCTCGTCAATGCATAAGTTAACAAACATACAACATCAGTCTATCAATGCTTGTTCTGCTTGAGGCGTCTGTCTGTTATATGAAGTTTGTTCTTACCACTGTAGCTTACAAAATGCTGCTAAGGTCTCTACTCCTCTTCTAACCCTGAAGTTACCTTAAAAAAACACAAATCTTTCCTCTAAGGTTTACCCCCACGACTGTCAACTACAATAACAATTATTGTTTGTAAAGGAAAGATAGATTGAACTCAAAAGTTGTAAATGGTGAAGTATTTTGTGTCAACATAAACATGGATTAACAGATCTCTCTCTCCTTCTCTCTCTCCTGTGGTTCAGCTCTGGGAGAGGGTCTGGACAGTTTCGCCAAGTGCCCCATGGAGGCCCTAAGCTGGTCCCGCAGAAAGTACCTCATCTTAGAAGAGATCCTGACTCATCGACCTCATATTCTGTGTCTGCAAGAAGTGGATCACTACTACGACACCTTCCAGCCCGTCCTGTCCGGCCTGGGCTACGGCAGCAACTTCTGCCCTAAGCCCTGGTCACCGTGCTTGGACGTGGAGGGCAACAACGGCCCTGACGGCTGCGCTCTGTTCTTCGATCAGTCCAGATTCGAGTTCCTGGATAGTGTGAGCATACGGCTCTCTGCGATGAGGATCCCGACCAATCAGGTGGGTACAGTCTGTTTGTATCATGGACGTGTAAGGAGCCAGAAGCTCTGTAACATCCCGCTCTCTCACTTTAGGTTGCAGTGGTGACGATCCTTCGATGTCGGAGCACAGGGAGATACCTCTGCGCTGCCGTGACCCACCTGAAGGCGCGCTCTGGCTGGGAATGGCTCCGCAGCGCGCAGGGCTCAGACCTCTTACGCCACCTCCAAAACCTGGTCCAGAAACATCCAGCAGGGCCCACAGACTCCTCTTTCTCAGACATTCCTCTGCTCATATGTGGTGACTTCAACGCAGTCCCATCCGAGGAGGTGTACAGACGTTTTGCTGCGTCGCCCCTCGGTTTGGACTCAGCTTACAAGAAACTGAGCCTGGATGGTTTGACTGAGCCGGAGTACACGACGTGGAAGATCAGGTCGACAGGGGAGTGCTGCACCACTCTGGACTATATCTGGTACAGTCAGGACTTTCTGAGAGTGGACGCAGTCCTCAACATGCCCACTGAGGAGCAGATTGGGCCAAACAGGCTCCCGTCCTTCAGTTATCCTTCCGACCATCTCTCCCTGGTTTGTGACTTGAGTTTTAAGGAGGAGTGTAAATGAAACACTGATCCAGCAGAAGCTGCGTGAAGACCACGTCTGGACCAGAATCACTCTGTTGGGCATCATCACTTCACTAAAGGTGCTGAGTCAGAACTCAGAGATTTCAAAGCTGCCATTTTATTTCAGAGTGAGGAATAATAAAATGCTTTTGCTAAATGTGTGTGTGGTTTATATTTCATGATTGTTTCTTTAAAGGTGCAGTATGAAGTAGATTAATACGCCCTCTTTCATCGACTGACTTTGGAAGTGTCAGGTTCACAGATTTCTCTGCTGATGGAGATTATTCTGTTTTCAGTCCAGCAGGAGTTGAGACTCATGTTGTTTTGTATGTGGCATAACAGCAATGAATAATTTGTGTATTATTACTCTGTATGATATAAAAAGTGTCTTTCCATTGAGGAAACTGCTGCAATAAAAACTGACACCTGGTTCCATCAAATGGTTTTGTTTTAATGACTGATCATTTTTCTAATTCTAATTTTTAACCCAGTCACTAATTACTTTAACAATTATTTTCCTCTGTTTTATATGTGGAGACAAGTAACTCTGCTAACTTTAGAATTAGTGTACAAATCTATCACTGAATGTATCATAAATTCCTCTCTTCCCTCCTGGTACAGTCGTCAATTTGTAGGAGTAAAGTTAGCTTTCCAAGTTTGTATCGATGGCAGATGAAAACAGTAAGCAAACATCAAAAAGTGTCTTAGTTATTTTCTAACAAGAATAGGAAAACAAAACAAAGTAGATCATTTCCATCCACCCTCCATCCTTTTTTCTGATAGTTTTTAGCATTTTTAGGGCGTTATTTTTTTGAGTCCTTCTTGTGACTAAAAAATGTGTGAGAAGTCAGTGAACATCTTTGACCTTAAAAAATGGTTTGATCAGAACCATGACACGACATGTTTTAAAAGTGTTAATATGCAGCTACAATTGACAAATGTTGACCTCAATGATAAACAGATTTACTCTATTCTGTCAAATATTTGTATACTACTAGGATGAGGAAACTGCAAACAAAAAGTGTGTTAATATTCAATATGGGCTGGTCTGTTTAACCCAATATGCTGACCTTTGACCTTTAACCTAGATGCTCAGTCTGCTCTTTGGCTGTGTGCTGCTGTGACAGACTTCTAAAAGTGTTTTCCACCCAAGAAGTTTTTATATACATGTATAATTGTTGCATTTGGCTGTTTTTCAATGAATTCCATAAACTGGAATTTTTAACCTCTATGTTGTTAGATTCAAAATGAGTAATAGAAACACAATGTACCTCTTAAAACTAGAATAATGCATGTACTGGTATTTCTCTCCAAAAAAATAAGTAGTTTGGAGGAAGAAACGTTAGAAAGTTCCAAAGTTAAAACTTGAGAGCAGTAATGAAAAGGGAGAGTGACAGGTTTCACTTGTCTTTTTATATTTCAGTAAAATCTAATACACTTTGAAACAAGAGTACAGCAAAATAGAATATACTTCAAATGTTGAATATACAAACAGTTCAGTCTGAACACAAAGTCCTTAGCTCCATCATCCCTCATTTCAGATTTTACAAAAATGAATGAAGGGGCGGGGCACGTTGAGTAAAGAGTGACGCTGGCAGATTGACCCTTTTCAGTAAAGTGACCTGGGATCCACAGTGGTTCAAATCTTAGACAGACATTTTGCATAAAGGTGCATTTTAAATGCCGCTCCAAATCATTACGCCTTTCTTTCAATCTGAATCTGCAAGTTTACATACATTCTTTTTTATTATTATTTGGATGATTTTTTGTTACGACATGCATCAACTCAGTCACGTTCACGTTTCTTTGCATATCCATGCAGCCACAGGAGGCAGGGCCGTGATAAGAGCCATAAACTGAGGATAAGCAGAGATCCCTTTGTGAAATCAGTTTGAAATTCAAGACCAGGTTTTCAAAGACACTGCAGGACTCTCTCTCTCTCTCTCCTGGCTGCTCGTCTTCATGTTGCCGTTTCTGAAGAAAGAGTGAATTTACATGAGCGTTTAACAACCTGACAGGAACTAATTATAGTACAAATTTTAGTTCCACTAGTTTTAATAATACTGTGCTTGGTACAAAGTATCAAAACAGAAAAATCATTACCTTTCAGACGTTACAAAGAAAAGAAAATCTAAGGCTGTTCTGTTAACTTTAGCTCCGTCAACTGTAGATATTTATATATATGTATATATGTACAAACACGACATTGTTCCTTGTTTGGAACCTCTTTCAGCTTCACTTTCTCCTCTTTTCTTCCACCTTTCACTCCTCCAGAACTCAAATAGCACCACCCACGTTTGATCTACACAGTGATATCAGTACAAAAAAAAGTTGCTGGTTTTAACATCAGTGGAGGAAAAGTTATAAACAAATGGTTTCTACAAAAACTTTATTACACGCCCCACTTTGTCTTATTTTTTTCCTATAGTTCACATTTTGGTTAATCATAAGTACTTGTGTCTTTTTGTAGTGTTTCAGCTTTCTTTGTGTTTTTGAGGTTGAGTCAGTGACAACGATCCATTTAGAAGGCATTTTATGTAGTGAACAACGTTGGTCCCTTTCCCAAAAAGTCCCTTTTTAAGTCTTGGTGTATTTCTTAGTTGCACAGCAGAGTTTGAACCCATGCACGACACGAGCAGAGGTTTCAGTGTGGTTCTGAGGGTGACTGGTTAAGCTCAGTTTAGGCAGCATCAGTAAAGAAGTGAAGACAGGTTAGGGACTAAAAAACGGGCTGAAGGAGTCTTTTAAGTCTCATTGACTGCTGCTGGCTATAAAAGAGTAAAAATGACCTCAGAGATGTACAGACAGGCCCCCCCCCCCAGCTCTCTGACACAGAGGGGTCCAGTGGTTTGAGGTAAAGTGTGTTTAACACTCAGGCTCCTCTCTCTTCGACACATCTGGAGCTTCCAGTTTGAGAACCACCTCAGTGTCCACAGCCTCTGCTTGGATGTTCTGGACAGTTTTGGGGTTTGCCTGGTTCTGCTGAACTGCCATCTTCACCGGCACCTGCACAGCTTGAACCTGGACTCCTGCAGCCTTCAGTTTCTCCAAGGCAACTCCCCCGGCTGATGGTGCTCCCACAACTACCTCCGATCCGTTAAAGACGCCGCCTATGATCCGGGGATGTGCCGTCATCGTCTGATTGGCCGTTGATACCGTTACCACCCCTGCCCCGCTGCCAGGCTGCGACACCACAAGAGTCTGTGGTTGCGTCTGCGTGGGGACAGTCAGTCTCATCACTTGTGTTCCTGGAGTAACGTTGACAGGCGCCAAAGCTCGGACTGTCAGGGGGCTCCCGAGGAGGCTGATGCCGGCTGGAGAGACGCTGGACTTGTTTGTTCCTGTCTGGAGCTGACACTGGGCTAACTGGTGCGCCGGGATTGTGATTATTTTTGCCAATTGAACCGTGATCTTGTCTCCGTTTTCTGCTGTTGCTGGGACCATAGTGGGGATAGTCTGAATCACAACCTACAAAATCAAAAACAAAAGGAAGAGTTACTAAACTGAAGGTGCAAATGGGTTCTGCAAGATTGAGTCAGTGGGAGAACATTTTTCATTTTCTCTGTGTAAGCATGAACGTTTTACAGTGAATTCTATATTGCATTAGTTGTCTCATGAGATCTTCCAGTTTTGCCATTCTTATTCCTTTACTATACACTTGATCTTGATGACCCATGGTATCTGTATTTGAACTCTCTTGGCTGCTTTGTTTTTTGGTCCCGCTGTTGTTAATGGTTTTTTTTGAGTCCCTGCCAACATTTAACATCAGTTTTCAGTGGTATCTTATGATCTCTTTCCTTTTTTTTTAACATTTCTTTAACATGATCTAATGAACTAACCAGCAGCTATTGTCAGCAGGGTGTTTTCACTTGTACAAACCTTCTGTTGGGGGTTTGTGTTGTTGGCAGCAGCACTGATAGTAGAAGTGTTTGTGAGGAGGGTTGTATGTCCGGCTGCTCCCGTTGTACCAGCCGGCTGCTGAACAGCGAGAGTGGAAATCTTCTGACCAAGCGATGTTGCCATCATCACTGGTACCTGCATAGCTAACCGCACCGTCCTGTAGACATGACACCAAAAAGAGTCAAACATCAGTATTTACTGTTAAATACTTGCACCGTCACCTGAAATAAGAGATTCTTTGTCATTCCCAAATCAACAGAATCATCTGACCTTGGCCCTGAGGGGCTGGCGATGATAGCTGTTTGAGACTGCTGGCTCCCATCAGGTGCTGCTGAAACTGTAACTATCCTCTGCACTCCTGCTGCACCCCCTCCTGTGGCACCCTTCGTGCCTGGGACAATCGGAGCTTGAACCACGTTGGCCCGGCTCCCACCGCGCAGGATGTTTGGTTTCTTGGGAGTAGACAACATGTCAGGAGAAGGCATCACTCGCTCAAAGGAAGCAGTCTCTGAACTGATCAGATCGTCAGAGGTGGGCATGTCCACCTTGTCGTCGTCAATGATGACAATATTTTTTGGCATCTCTTTAAACTGATAAACGAGCCGTTGGCCCTCGACCTTTGCCAGAATGCCACGCTGGTAGTAATATCTGAGGGAAAGGATTAGACAGGGTTATTCTGCTGCTTCTTCAACATTGATACTGAACAACAATGGGAAATATCCTTTACACTCAAACAGGCCGCTCACCTGAGAGCTCTGCCCATAGTCTCATAGTTCATGTCCGGCTTGTTCTTGTGTTTTCCCCACAGCTTGGACACGGCTTTTGAATCGACCAGTTTAAAGATGCCCTTCTCTCTCTGGGTCCATTTGATGTACCTGGGACAGGTGTTTTTGTCCTGGAGAAGATCCAACAGAAACTCCCAAAGGTAGGTGGTGCTTCCTGCTGGTGAGAGTGAGAACATTTTTGCAATGCTTGAAAGTATTTTCTCATAAGTTTGTGCATTCATTTCACAAAGAGTTGAATAAAAAGTTGTTAAAGTTTTGAGTATGGTACCTTTCCCTTCTCTCGGTTTCTTTTTTACGCCAAGGTCCGACGAGCCATTAGAAATGGGTGACTGATGCGTCTTTGGCTTGCGACCAGCTACAAAATGAAACAATAAAAACAGGACATTTATTGTTAGCTTTGACCAGAACAGTGAACAAAGAAAATTTCTAACTTGAAATATCAAACTATCTTAAATTTGGACATTACAGTCTGCCACTAGATGGTGCTTGTGGTCAGACACAATAACTATAATTGACAGTTGTTGGTCTGAGGTTTGTGGCCTGGATTGAAAAGCCAGGAAAGGTTCATTACAGACCTGCCAGATGTTTAACATTTCAAACTTGGACTCAGGAACACTCAAAACCATACTTTCTCTTATATTACCAGTTTAACGCTTAGTCTACAGTCTACTGTCAGTGCAAAAGCTGCATGAAGGAAGTTTTTGGAGTTTCTTTTTTTGTTTTACTTTTAGAGTTTCACCTCCTTCACACAGGAATAATCTTGACTTGCAAAGCCCAAAAGGTTTTCTTCATTACCTTTTTTTTTACGGACAGGTTCGTGGTCGTGCTCCAGGTCTGGTTCCTCAAGCAGGGTGCCCATGTCCTCGTCTTCCTCCTCACAGCAGTCCTCTGTAGAGATCTCTACCTCTGTCTCTGTAATCATGTCTGGACGCATGGCAGCATGAAGAAAATCTGGTGTCCCTATGCATGGTGGGACAAAAGTCTCTGGACAAAAGAAAAACAGAGCAAGGATTATGTTTTCACGGTGCATTGATAAAATTGAAAAAGAAATGAAATCCCTGTTGCTAAGTTTATATTCGCAGTGTAGACAAAAACTGCTTCATGTGACTTCTTAAGCACTTCTTAACGAGTTACCTGGGCTCCGATCTTCCCTGTGACTGGAAGGTGAATCCATTCGTAGCAGAGCCTCTGCAGCCTCGAAAGTCTTGTCAGAGCAGTGGACACTGCCATGGACAGATGCCTCCACTGAAACACAGACACACAATCATGATTGATAACAAAGTTGTTTGAAAGAAATAAAAGGCCTTAAACACACATTGACAAATTCACAATTCTTACACTTTTGTGAGTTTAGGAAACACTATAAAAATGTTCATATGATAGACTTGATACTTTTCCAAATAGATAATCAAAGATAAAATTGACCATGTTTAAACCACTGATCACACTTCCAACACAAGTTCAATACAGAAGAAATGAAAATACAAAGCGCCCCCTTGTGGAAAGATAAATTTAATTCACTTTCACTGTGATGCATACAGAAAAATTTCTGAATATTTCAAACCCTGCTGCACGATTTGTCCTTCTCATCTTACTGTAGAATAACTAGCTTTATCAACGATCTGCATTAATACTTGAGGCTTTTGTTTCAAAGCATAAGGCTTCATATTTTTTCCTGAATACTACAAGTAAGCATCACAAAAAACAGAGGGTGGTTGAGCGGTAAGACTTTCATTAAACTAAGCTCTATATGTGTTTGTTGAAATGTAGTTAACGATCAGACACATTGATGACATATGAGTTGTAATATAGGACTCAAAATCAAAAAGGCCATGACATGCACTAAAAAGACAATGCTGTTTAATTCAAAGTTGACTGTCAGCCTGTTGTGGAGAAAAGGCGCGTAACCCCATTTGGGACCCTGAGAAAGAACCCAGCACACCAGCTGGTGGTGTCAATCATTGGTGGGAGACATTAGCTCCTGTTACACTCTGCCCTTTCCATGTTTGGCTATCTCACTGAGGCAACAGGCACTACATAGGGGAGCCACACAGGCTATCTTTAGATTGTCACAGTAATTATGCCCACCCTCACAAACAAACAGGCCATCACAGCAGAGACCCTATAGCCAACCGAGCTGCCCTTGAAAGCAGGCAGCTGCACTGTAATAAGACCAGTAAAAGGTGCTGGGACTGAGCCACTGCTTGGCTTGACCTACATAACATATATATAATTTCACCATTTCAAGAATTGAATAATGGGTGTTTCATTTGTCTCCGTGAAACCAGAAAAATGTTAAACATGGGTTATTTTTGTAACAAATGTACATTTTAATCTGACTATTACTTATGTGGGAAGTTGTCTATTTTGGACTTATACCGGAGTGAAACGGCGCCAAGAATAGAAGCAAGTCCGACAGAAAGTAGTGCAGCCTCTGATGACTTCCGTGTTTACAGTGCTCATCCTTTCCCTCCAGTTCTCTTCGAAGACGCTCACAAATCCTCTTGTCACTCAACGCCCGCCTCGCCTCCTATTGGCCTGTTGGCTGATTAAGTGCCCGCCCCTACTTAAATCTGATTGGACGGACGTGCCATTGGAATAGCGGGCACGTCAATCAACAGCACACCCCGCCCTCTCCGATACACAATGCTTCCGCCATCGAGATGTAACAAAAATACTTTGAAATTTGCTAAAAAAACCGGAATTAAAGCGATACCTTAACTACTAAATGTTCAAATAATGACCAAAAACTGGATGAGTGTCGTGAAATAAGATTTAAAAAAGGGTTTATTTGTAGCGGACTGGCCGAAGACTGAAGCTTGACTTAAATAAGTGGAGAAGAAGCGGGTGAGCCAGGCCATCCCACGCTTCAATCACAGGCTGCTCCACACCAGGACGGAAACCAGAAAACATTAAAAATTCACACCAGAAACGTTCAAACAGCCTTTAAATGAGAACAGTCCCTTTCACATAGAAAACAACGTTTTGGGTTTTTTTTACTTTAACAGTAAGAATTAGTTTTCAACATGGGCGACGTGTGGAGACTCTCAATACACAAATTTACACATTCAGACAGACAAACAAAATCCAGCTACAGTAATAAAAAAAGATGAATTTATAAACTATTACTATACGCGGCTGTGAATTTGAAAGTTTGAGCAAAATGTATTGTAGTAAAAATAAATCCGCATGTCCTTCCGACTCAGACAGCGTGGCAAAGACGTAGGAAAGACAACATCTTCACACTTCCTGGTTGTGCAGAGCTGATCTGCAGACCGTTATCACTCACTTCACTGCGAGGAGAAACAAGAGCTGCCACATGCAAAACACTCTCAGTGCAAACAGACACTTGTTTGTGCAGACTGGCAAGCCCTACCAAACTTTTCGCCTCCAAAATAAGATTTATTTGACCGCGTAGCAACGCCATGCAGGTTGCTACCAAGGTGATCACTTCCTGATTGCCCTCCATTACTTCTCTACACCAGTCAGCGGACTGAGACGCAGCGGTCGAGGTTAAAAACACACCCAGGTTCAAACACCAAGACTGGGACGAAAACAACACAAAGCTTTCTTACCGGCTCTGATAAGTAGATCGAGCTGATTTGCGTGCCCCTCATGCTGTGAAGTCGCCATGTTTTCCCCTTGCTGCAGATTCACATTGACTTCTCACTGGGTTGTATAGGAAGCTACTAGCTGAGATCACTCCGCCGCTAATGGGAAATCTCCTCGCATTGAGCTGGGCAAGTTACGGCGGCAGAAAGGTATCCCTCCGCCACCAACACAGGAAATCCTTCCTTCGCCCTCCCTCGCTTGCGTAGTGACTACGTCAAAAAGAGTTGCAATGCCACAATTTTTTCCCCCTATAAATAATGTAATATAACGTGGTTATAGCAGAACTGATTTGACGTTTTTACACTAACGTGTCCACACATGTCTTGTAACGACTGTAACTGCATCTTTACAGCTCGACAACATACCATTATTACCCAATTACATAAGGTTCTCCAGCAAAGTTAATAGTGGAATTTAGGGAAAAATAAAAATGTACTGGCCAGAATTTACTCAAGTGGAGGTCCGTCTATAGACTGCAGTTTCAAATAATGCTGTTCAAGGTGCTTGCAAGGGGCTTTGTAATATTTTTCTTGCTATATTGTTTAGGCAACATTAAGTAGTGTTATCTAAGACAAATCATTTGACATGACCCAAATATTAGGATCGATGCTTTAGATCGATGTGCAGTACAGTACTTAGTTATACAAATGCTTTCCAACTAGAGATTCTCACCAACATCTAAAGGCTTTCTTAACTTTCCTGAAAAAATGGCTACACTGTGTTGATTTGTTCCTTTTTTGTCCCTATAAAAGTATAATCGGCGCAATGTGATGAAAACTTAATAAAAAAGTGGTGGTTTGTGATTTTCAACTTTTTTTTTTTTTTCAGAGGAGATGAAACTTTTATGAAAGCCTGTGACTTTACTGGACGCTGGCTAAATTACAGGCAAACTACACAGGGGAACACTGATTAATTAAGTGTGACATCACAGCCAGTTTGATAGGTGAAAATGTACATTATACATTAGATGTTCAACAACTGATTATGTGTGCGGATACTTCCAGAAACTTAGTTTTGATTTGCCAGTGTCTTGATGGAACATGACTCAAAAATAAAAAATATTGCCCCACTCTTTGAGTCTGGTCCATATTTAGGAAAATGCCACTGAATTATAGCAGTCACTACAGCTCAGAGTAAATACTGCATACCTTTCCTCTGCGAGTAGTAGTTCCTGTCCAACAAATATCCACAAGGTGGCAGAGTATAAACACAGACACTGTACCTCTCACACACTTCAGCAATACACCATGTCTACTATCCACATGGCAGAGAAATTATATGAACAATGTTCAGAGTCAAACTAAAACAAAACCTGCTAAATTACTGAACAGCAAGTTAATGTCTTCACCTTGAACCAACAAGCACGTGACAACATACAATTCCTAAATTCAAGCTTAAATGTTTGATCTAAAAGAATCAGAATGAGAAGCACAAATGAAATGGAAGCCAAAACAACAGTCTTGAAATGAAAAGTGCACAAGTGCATGCACATATTCACACACGCAGACACAGTACTAGTAAAGCAAGTAGTGAAATAGAATCTGAAAACAGAATTTTTTTTCTCAGAATCACACAAAAATGTACCTGTAGTTACAGAAGACAAAAGTTCCAAAAGAATCCGACTAAAGTTGATGTGATACCAGTTTTAAAACAAAGGTTTAATCTCAGCCTAATATTAGTCATCTTTGAGAAAACCAACACATGAACTGATTCATTATCATTACTCATTAAGTTCCGACTAAACAAGCTAATCACTGCTGCTGTGGACACCGCTGGGGCTTTTGATCAAGGGTGAACTGCTTAAGATCCAGATCACTTAAAGGCAACTAACATCAACTTAAGACAAATGGGATACTCATCAGCAACTCTGTACAATCTGAAATTTAAGTGTTTAAGTCTTGTTTCTTATGAAAAATGTCTTGTTAGACTCGATATGAGCCACCTTCACTTGAAAGGTCCATCATGCAAATGTCTTAATCCAAGATATTAAAAGTCTAAGTTGCTCATAAAAAATATGCCACTAGGGTAAGAAAAGTTAACATTTCTTGAAATACGAATTATGTCCTAAAACAAGAAACTCAAAAAAGTGCTACATTTCTTAGCTATGTGTGAGATCCAATGAGACATTTTTTTCTACGAACAATAAGACAAAAACCCTTGCTGAGATTTGTTGTTTCACTGATTTTTTTTTGGTGAAAAATATGTGCATATATCTAAATAGAGCAGCCAGTTACCAAGGACAAATCTTCAGCACACACAAGACAAAAGATGTATCAAGATGAATGGTCCCTCTATAATGTAGCTGATATTCCTAGACATCTCTTTTCATGTCTGATTGAACAAAAAAAACTTTATAAAATGAAGCTCTTTGATGCATTTGTATGTCTCACCAAAGATTTCATGTGAGCAAGGCTACACAAGGATAAAAGTCATCATGCAAACATGAGGGAAACAGCTTATGGCTAATTTTATGAGAGTATCACGCTGATTTCAGTTTGCTGGTTGGTATTCGCATGTTCAGGTATTTGAAACTATTATGAAAAATCTTTAAGAAACCAAGGTTTATTGTGATGCCTGTCCCACTTCACAAGCACTATATTCAACCTATACACCTTCCCAAAGGCTACGCAGCATCAAATATCTCATAGAGGAAATGTTATATCTTACCTGCCTCTCCCTCTGTCTCAATCTCTTGCTCATCGCCAACTTCCTGCATCAGGTAAGCCTCATCTCCATAAACTACCACTTGTGCAGAGTAACCCTGCTCCCCCGCCAGGCCGGCTCCAGGCACCTCCTCTACGATGACAGCAGGGTAGTCCTCCCCCTCCTCTCTCTCCTGCACTACTTCTTCGTCAGCCTCCTCAGCTTCACACTCCCCCTCTATCTCTCCTTCCATGCCCAGGTCTGCCTCACACTCTCCCTCCTGCCGGGGTAAAAGAGAGCAAAGGTCAAAGGGAAGTTTGCCACCTTTGGTTGCCTCTGTATCTGCACCTGCGTCTCACATACCTGCTGGAGATCCTCTTCAGCCGCAACATACTCCACCACTGTCCCCCCAGTATCAACCAGCACCACCGAGGTCAT
Organism: Thalassoma bifasciatum; assembly: GCA_008086565.1. NCBI lineage: Eukaryota > Metazoa > Chordata > Actinopteri > Labriformes > Labridae > Thalassoma > Thalassoma bifasciatum. The sequence goes on from RPOG01004249.1 coordinate 25,337, forward strand.
GACTCATGCTCCTCAGGGATCAGCTGGGGGTTCACAGCAGCACGTCTGTCCGGTGGGCTCCACCAGTGATGAACGGAGGCTCCTGGGAAAAGGAGATGTATTGTGTTAAAACTTTGACTTTGGGTTTGTGATTCAGCTCAACACATTTTGCAAAAAAAAGTTGTTACATGCTGATTCTCAATGCCAGCCTCGCTTTATGTTGTTGATATTTGCAGAGTTTCTTGATGGGATACTTTGAGATTATTTGACACCTTGAGATCCCATGAACTTTCTTGTAAATATTTGGTGTTCAATGCACTATGGTAGGGCAAGCTAACAGCTAACTGTCTGTGGCTCTGTGTTTACTGCGCTAACACAAGAGAGATATCAAACTCTTAATCGAAGACGGCAGGCAAGAAAATCTAATATCTCAAAATCTTCTTTCTAATCATCAAGTCTTATGACTTACTAAGAGAGAAACAGCTTTTACTGAATAATTTGCAAACCCTTTTTGTAACATGAAATGATCTTTTTATCATGCAAAAAGCATCATTATAACATGATACAGATATTTTATTTCCTGGCGCGACAGCAATATGCTTCTGTCCTTATTCCTGGTCAGGAAGTCTTTGACAAAGTAAAGATGTGACCGAAGAATCAAAATCTCATGAATAGCAGAGATTTTCATATCCTTATCATGTCTTTCTTTCAGGGTTTAGCCTGCAGGAAGTTCCTTTGCAATTACAGGAAGTAATGCACCAACAGGAAGCAGAGTCAGTATCACAAACACGCGCACAGTGTCCAGTGGAAGAACTAGGCGGGACAGACTGGAGCCATGGTAACAGCTGCCAAGAAAAACAGACCTCAGTTCAAGCTCTGCTCTGCACAGTGACAAAAGGTATTTGACCAAAGGAAAATAAGACGCAAACACACACGTACACGAACATGATGCTGTCAAAAACGGTACTACACCCACTCTTAGTTTACTGAGCTCTAAGACTGGTAAAGTTTGAGTTCTCTGGATAAAAGTAAAATGTTAAAAGTACTACTTGAGGCCAAGATTACAGAGAAGTTTTTTTAGGTCTAAGGTTTGGATAAGTAAGGTAAGGTAAGGCCAAGAGTTACCAAACCTGCTGATCATAAAACACCCTCTTCCCTAGTGTGTGTGAGGAAACTTCATTCCTCTAACTCCTGTATTATGGATAAACCGTTCAGTGCTAGTCCTTCCTCTGCCACTGAGACCAAAGTGTTACCACATCAGATAGAATCCTCTACAAGTCACAGGTACTGAACCACAGGAGCTGCATGCCACCGTTTACAAATCAGGGGCTAGTTTATGGTATTAGAGCTACTATTGGAATTGAGGATAAACTGCTATGAATTTTAAGGGGCTGATGCTGATACTTATTTTTCTCCATAACCCTTGGATCATGACTGATGCAGGCTGCCATTTTTCTTGGGCTGATACTACTTTTGCCCCCCAAGTCATATCATAAAAATGACACAATGAAAAAAAAAGTTACAGCCTCAACTTTAAGATGGAAATGATGGAAAAGAGAGGTAGAATATGTTTGTAAACAGTAGGAACAGCTTCATTTTTATTCAAATTCATCAGAAAAATATTTTGATACAGTTTTTAAGTTGCTCCACTCTGCTGTCTGCAAACAGGGGAGGAGAAAGGCATGGTGGACTGTTGTGTTTCCTAGCAACACAGAGCTGCCCGTGAACGCCTGTTTGTAAATCATGCCAGGGCAAAACATATTTAACCCACCAAAACAGAACAAACTTGATCCCTAATTGTGGAACTGAGACAAGTTAAAGAGGGGTTTTGTGCTTATTTAAGGCTGTACATGTTTCCTCTTATTCCCCAGTAGTAGCTTTACATCTGAAAAGAAAAATAATTTCTCTCACACTGGTGTTTAAGAAAACCCCTATTTCAACATGTTCACTGTTTAGTTGCTGTTCCTGTAAGGCTCCTTGCTCCTCTCTTTAATTTGCCAGTCCCCTCTTTTAGAGATCCTTATGTGATGAACCTTTTATTTCAGCAAGTCTCACAAAGGTCTCACGCTTTTCCATCCCATCTTGTTCTACAACTTCAGAACATTTATCTGTTTGAAAATCTGCACACATTGAATTTCGACCATCTGCTTTATATCCATGTTTAAAATATAGGAATGCAGAATACCCCCTCTTTAAAGATGCTTACAAGTTGTAAAAAGGCCATTGTAAATACATTGAGAGCAGTCTTAAAATAGCAGTTTGTCTAATTTGTATAGTTAACAATACTCCCAGCACTGCTGCTGAAGCTCACAGCTGAGCAGAGTAGTGTGCCTTATAATTGGTCATAATGCAGTTAAATTAAATACTATTATTACTATTTACAGTAAAAATGAGGGCCTTTTTATGAGTTTTGCATCATAGTCACATCCTTAGTAAAAAAAAAAGCCTTTTTCTATCAATGTCAGAGAAATCTGTTGTGTTTTATCTGCAAATTAATCAGTGAAGCTTTTCTCTTGAATTAAGATCTAACGCCTATATTTGTTCAGCTAATACAGATTTGCCCTATGCATGCAAGGGTATGATTTAATGACCACATGATGTGTCCAAAGAAGGAGATTTAAAGGCCATGTGCTGCTCCTGAACTCTGAGGAATTTGTAAGGAGTCAGCAGACACTTTTCATTACCAGCCAGGCTCAATAGTTAGCAGAGATCAAGCTCCTCACTTTGCCCTTAACATTAATATTTAGTTCAAACATCCTTCTGGCTGGTATAGAAACCAAATAGAGGTGTGTCCATGTGTTGAGCTTTGTGCTGTTATTTTACTGTTAAACTGACAGCAGTTATTATGCAAGTTTGCTGAGTTGGAGCTTGTGACATGGTGGGATTTCATCATCCATCCAACCCATCAAAATGTGCCCATAAAAACAATCAGAGACAGTGACTGAAAGACAGGATCAATGAACCGTTGGTTGTGTCTGTCTTTGTTCAGTTAGTCAATAAAATAATCTGGAGCCTGAACGACAAACTCTGACATAGATTAGATCAAGGTGTGTTTTTCTGAACAACCTTTGACACAATTTTCTTTGTTGCTTTACTTCTTCTTTTATGTACCTTAAGATAAGCCAGTAAGAGAGCACCTTTCAGGAAGACAAATACAGATCTTGGATGTCACCACTGACGCTTCAGGCTGACTTTGATGCAAGTTAATCACATGCTTTCAAAAGACCTGTTAGCAGTGAGTTTTTGGAGCAGAGCTTGCAGGTTGTACTGACTCAAACAAGTTTAACAGGACTTGCAGGTAAACTGTAAACACGTGGCTGCATTGTTACCTTTCAGCTTAAGTATATATTCACGGAAAACCTTCAATGTATAGTTTCATAACACTACTTTAAATGTCTATCAAGGAAGAGGATAATGTAATTTTTACACCTTTGAGTGAGTAACCTTCTGTAAGTGTAGCCAAAAACGAACAGAGAGCTCGATGCCACACATTTCAGGATTTGAAAATGCATATTTTGCAACAAACTGATTCTGGTTTTGAGCAACAGATACATGCCTAGCTCTAAATGCGCTTGCTTTCGTCTTCTGAAGACAAGCATAAAGTAACTGTGCCCTAGTTTGTGGTGAGTCAGTAGACTTAACAAGCTCCTGCCAAGTCATCCTGACAGGCCAACTTCCTAACCTCAGGATCCAGATGAACACATCAAAGTAGAAAAGAAGAAATTGTGAACTTGCCTCATCACAGAGAAGTTGACATCATTCAAAAAGCAGGCCTGCATCTCAACTCAGCTGCTGTTTTCAAATCCATTCAAGAGACGAGCAGATACACGAGAGGATGAGTGTGATGCTTTCTTGTCATGGTTAGAAAAAGCAACAGGACATTTCCTTCTTCTCTCTGCCTGTCTCTGACTCTCCTCTCCTCCTCCTCCTCCTCCATCCATTTGGCCCTCCATACCTCCTCCATCTCCTCTCTCTGCCTGCATGCTCACTGTCTGCCTGTTCCCTGGGTGGAAGGAACCTCACAGAGCGACTCAGCACTTCTCAGACCCTGCCCTGAGCTCAGATCACATGACAAGGGTGGAACACACACACACACACACACACACACACACACACACACACACACACACACACACACACACACACACACACACACAAACACACACACACAAACACACACAGTCACATGATCTTTCAACAACAGGCCTTTTGTTCCAAGTTACTGGGGCTGTTGGTACAGATACAACGCCCTGTCTTGTGTCTTGCCCTATACCAATAAATACACTGACATACACATATTTATATATACACACACACACACACACAAAATAATTTACTTTACATGATCTTTTTTCAAAACAAACCAAATGATTTTGTTTGATTTAACTTCAATAGAAAGGATATCAGATTAAAGAAACAGATTTTTTGTATGTTTAAAGGCTTCACTGACACTAAAATGTACTTTATTGTCTAATTTAATAAAGAAACTTATTTTGATGTAGCTTTTTGGAATGTCTGAAGAATTTTAGATAGTTCTGGGTTACAAAGCCAAACCACAAATAGTATCTGAATGTCTCATTTAGTCTTGCAGAAAAGTGCCAATGATGATGCTAAGTTCAAAATGATTATCTGCCTCCAAAAAGGAACAGGATGCACTAACTAAAAAACCCACACAAATTCTGATTCAAGCCCATTGTTTTCTTCACCTATCTCACTGGTGCTGACCCCTGCATCTGTATAAAGACACTTTAGAAAAGGAATCCTATGAATTAGCCTCATTACGGGACATTCAGTCAGAACAGCGTGGACCTCTTGAAAACACCTCAAGTGTTAACTCAGACAGCAGGATACACGCGCTGAGCAAAGGCAGGCTGGTCAATCATTTAACAGCTCAAAGCATGGGCACTTCATTAACTCACACACTGAAGGCAGCTGCTGCAGTCCTCTGACCATTGTTAACTCTTCTTCAGCCTTTATAAAGTCACAACAACTGCAGAGTTCAGCCATCACTGCAGCAAACAGCAGTTCAGTGTTAAGTCAAATGATGCTACATTTCAGCATTAGTGATGATTTTTCTGTTCCCTCCATCAAATATCAAAAATAATATCAAAATAGTCAGAGGGTAGAGAAAAATGGTCTAAAAGTGGTGTGGAATAAAAGTGAAAAGTGACTAAGGAGCAAAGCGAAATGTCATGGTTGTTGTTGTGCCATAATTGTCAGTTTTCATTACCAACAATGTTTGAAAACAGGATGGGGGACCTAGAAATAACCGCACAAAAAAACTGCAATTGCAATACAGGTAAAAGTATTTGCAATTAGATTATTTTTGCAAATTGTTCAGCCCTAATGTAAAAATGATTCAACTAAATCTTTATATTAGCGGTAATATGATCAAAACTTCACTTAAACTGCTTACATCTTACATTTGTGTACTTACCACCACTGTGCTTCATTAGTCAGCAGATTTGTAATAACAAGGACGCACTTGCTCGAATGCAAAGTCAATGAAGTTGTGATATTTATAACTGTGTCTTATTAATGCCCCTTAGGTCAGAACTTGACAGGTCTAACATCCAGGTGAATACATTAAAAATAAAAACTATCTCCTTCATTACAGTTTGCTGTTTTCAATGCTGTGAACTCAGTCTGGCTAACAGAGAAAGAGAGAGAGAGAGAGAGAGAGACAGAGAGACAGAGAGACAGAGAGAGAGAGAGAGACAGACAGAGAGAGAGAGAGACTGAGGGGGATTTCTCTGTTGCAATGATACCTTTGCTCTTCAGTGCAGCTAACCTTATCAATGAATTATCAGCCAGCTCAGGTGTCATTTACATACATGTGTGTGTTAGAAAAGTATGCCGAGCTCTTCGAGGTATATTGTGCTATCAGTTGCACTTCAAGAGGGTTTTATCTCTCACACGAGGACGAGACAACAGAAACAGAAACTGACATTAACTCAGCGCACGTTAGCTAGCCAAGTTAGCATTGAGAGACAAACAAGCTCTGAGGAAAGAAACAAAACAAACCATGTGTAGTGTTGGTTCATGGAGAGTCAGCTCACCTACCGTTTCAATTCTTCTTTTCGCTCTTTGTTTGTCACCAACTTGGTTTCCAGGCAGCAGTTTGACGTTAGCAGGCGGGCTAATGACAGTTGGCTGAAGTGTCACACAGTAACCTCTCCTCCTCCTCCGCTCCGCTGCCGCCGCCGCTGCCGCCGCCGCTGCTGCCGCTGCCGCTGTCAGGCGGAGGAGTCCCGCTGCTTACGGGGACACTCGCCAACGCTGGCTTTCTTGAGTCAAAACGAGAGCCGAAGCTGCCCCTGGACTAATGAGAGTGAAGCCCTAGTTTTTAACGCTACAGAGTGAATGAAAAAGTGAGGCAGTGACAGTTCGGGTCCAGGGTGCCGCTCTCCTCCTGGAGGCTGAACGATGACCGCTCTGCTGTCCGTTGGAGCGAATTACACTCGTGACGTCACCACGCACAGTCTACAGACAGAGCTCCGCAATAATGTTTACATTTGTGAAATAATGTGTTACCATTAACGAATGACCTCCCTGTCCAAGTTTAAATACTAATATGTGATTTTTGCACTTGGTACGTGCTGTTGTGTCGTTGAAAAATTAAAAGGAACTTTTTTTGTGATGTATAAAGAGAGCTAGAAATTCCAATGACTCGGTTTGATCTAATTAAATCGTCTCTTAATTTCACACAATATATATATATAACTCAGACAGAGTTATAACTCAGACAGAGTTATATATATATGCTATTTGGAAACCAGATGAGAAACGTTTACAATCTGTAATGTTTGACACCATACAAGAACTATGTTAGTGATCTTGAGATGGCCTCACCTTTATATATTTTTCAGTTCATAATCCAGGATGTACATGAGATTATTGCTTATTTCAGTATGCTATTTCACAATATTCATGGACAACCAGACCAATCCATTTGTGACACAAAGTGCCTCTGATAGCATTATTCCAGCTAGCAAATTTTAGCAGTAGCAAGATATCTCCTTTTTCTTGCAGAAAATTATTTTTTGGATTTATTTTGTTGTAATGGAGGACATTTGGCGAAAAGATAAAAGACAAAAGAACACAAGAAGAAAGAGGAAAACGAAGTACAAGGGTGATACAACACAGGTTTAAACAGACCACTACAGTTACACAATAGCGATCTGTTGGAGTTGGTAGATGAGGACTGGTAGGACATAACCAGACATGCATTAAATTATTAGTCTTCACATGTAAAATAGAGCTCGATCATTTTCCCCTACTTGTCTTACAGTGTTGAGTTGCGGGATCTACTCCTATCTACTTTAAAAACAATCATGGGGCCAGTTATGGTTCTGCAAAAACAAGCCCCAATATTATCAATAAGACAAATTATTAATCTCACAATGACCCACTGTTTCTTCATTTCAGTATTATAAAGGAATAGGACTATTTCTACTTCAAAACAGTGCAAATGCTATTTTGGGCAACTTCAAAGTTCCTAATTAATACAAATGTGAGTAAGTTCAGGGATCTAAGTATGATGTGAGAGGTGTTTGTAAATTTAATGTACCAAAAGCCACCACAGGAAACATGGGAAAATGGGTTTCTACAGATGGGAGTGAAATTTGGAAATGAAGCAAGTTCAAGCTCAGACAAAGGGGATTCACTTAAAGTTTTCAAAGACTCGATAAATAAATAAAATATAAAAAAAAATTCCTTGGCTCTTTTGAAGATTGTAGATACTGGTGATATGTCTCTTGTTGTTTTTCCATACACTTTGTAAGAAGAAAGCTCACGTAGATTTTTGACCACGATACCCTCAAGCAGAAAACTTGTCACAAAACATCAACTGTGGGGTAAGATCCAGAAATAACAGCTGACTGCCTCCAGCAAGTGATCAGTACAATGACATCCACTGATCTTGCAAATGTTCCATTGTGTTTGTCAATAAGGCAGATTAACACAATAATCTTGGACACAGGGAAATTGGGGTTAACACCTTTTATTTAAAGTGTCTGGGTACACCACATCATAATGTGACCAATACTGTGATTTACTACATAAACCTGGATTTAAGTATGTTATCATCATACATAACACAATTTATATCTATAGTCTAAAACATGATCATTTATAAAGTAAACCACAATATACAAATATGTTAAGTGCAAAGTGTGGAAATTATTCCAAACGAGTAAGTTCCTTAAATTGTGATATTTGTCATCAAGCAGCTTCAAAGGACAGGTCACAATAACAGTGCAATATCTCCCCCCTGATGTGTATGTGCATCACTATGTGCCATTCATAACAGTCTTTAAAACATTTACACACTTTTAAAATAGTCACATGATTTTGTGCTGACACTCGTGACCAAAATGCACAGCTCTTAGCTTGTCATGTCAGATGATATGAGTGGAAAATTATTCTGACTTTTATCAGCTTTAAGAACACAAATAAGTGCTACCCCACTAAAGAAAAACCTATGAGCATCTATGGATGAGTAATAGTCAAACATTGGTAATTAACTATTTTACACCTGTGGACATGCATCCTGGTCACAAAAAGTTCAGTAACAGCATCACCTAGTGGACAACAAGCATAATGGATATTACATCACAAATGCTATGCTGAAATGGAAACACGAAAGACACATTGAAAAGTTCTCATTACATTTTGATCAGATGACACTTTAGTCAGTAAAATCTGTTGCTGGTTCACCGCACATTCTCATTGGTCGTCCTGGTTTGGTTGATGGATTTGGGTTGTGGAAGGCACTCTGTCTGTCCTGTCATGAGTGAACGGTCACCATCACCATACTCTCTGTGGCTGCAACAGACAACCAGAACATCACTTGGTAAGGTACAGAAATCATCATTACACATTCATTACAAAAGACCAGAGCATGAGATCAAATGGAAATGGAGGAGAACTTAAGTCTGAGCTGCAGCTTTAGATTTAGTATTGTGATCAGGCCTTTTATTTTAATCTAGCGGCTGCACTTGTAACTGTGCAGCATTTCAAGATGATTAAAAATGACCGAAAATTTTGTTTACAAAACAGTCAAGCACCACTGGCTCTGATATATACCTGTAGGAAACAAACCAAGCCAAATCTGGAACAGTGGTGTTGGCTATCGGTTAAGGTGTTGAAAATTAACATTCAAGTTGTAAACTGAGACCAAATGTGGAGAATAAGTGGGAAAAAAGTGGTGAAATTATTTTCATTGTTCATGATAATAACAACTGATGTCATCAATGATGTTCCGAACAGGAAGTCAAAATGTCAAGATTGAGCCCAAATGTTCAAAATAACCTTGAAATGAGGAAAATTCAGAAAAACTTCAATGAATGAATCTCAGGTGTTGAGTGTTATTGAAATAAAATATAATTTAGGCATACATTTTTTTTGTGAATATAGTTGAAATGTTGTTGTTAAAGTCAAAAACCTTAAGTATTTAAACTGAGATCTAACAGTAAATGATATAGAGTACCAGAAATGAAATAGAAGTAATGAGGCTCAGGTAGAAAATAACAACAATAAAATTAAATCTGGATCTGTAAATGTCTCATACAGTTAAAAAAAAAAAAAAAAGTTATCTGATTGGATTTTAAAGCCTGGCCCTAAAACACCTCTGAGTTATTGAGGTCACAGTTCACGAGGTCACGACAATTCTTCGTATAACAAACATAAAACATTGTTTTCTGTTGCCTCTATCTCACAGTCCTAACCAAATCTTGAAGCTCATATAGTGGTTCTCTTACTTTGTCCCTCCACCAGTGACGCTGCTTCCTTTGCCTCATTCATCATTTCCTCAGCCCCTTCACTAGACATCTGCCCTCCAAAAGCAGCAGGTGGCGCCACCTCTTCTGCTGCTGACGGAGCAGAGTGGCAGGAGTGGCAATGTTTGGCCTCATGTTCTGGAGCATCACATGGAGGTTCTGGTTCAGCTGCTGGAAGAATCTCCAGGTCTGAGCCAGAGGAGGCCGCTGCCAGCTGAACCGTCATCACGACCTCTGCGGCTCCACGCTGCGCCTCCTCGGGCTCATCTGATGGAGCTTCAGCCACAGCCTCCTCCTCTGAGCCAGCAGCAGCAGCTGATGTTTCATCCACGGAGTCATCGCCGGCTGCCTCCACAGCTGCTGTAGCTTCTTCAGCAGCTGCAGCATCTTCAGGTGAAGCCTCTGTGGAGGACTCTGCCTCCTCTGGAGCAGTGTCAGCAGTGGTGGCCTCCTCAGCAGGAGCAGAATCTTCAGGAGAGATATCTGTGAAGGAAGCTGCCTCCATGGGAGCAGCATCAGCGGTTGTGGTTTCCTCCTCATGTAGTGGGGCTTCCTCAGCAGGAGCAGCATCTTCAGAAGCTTCTGTAGAGGAGAGCTCCTCCTGTGGAGCTGCTTCAAGAACAAGAGCCTGATCCTCCACCTCCACATCCACATTCTCATCTGTCACAGCAGATGTTTGCTCCATAATCTTCTCTTCAGCTGAAGCTTCAACAGACTCCAGCTCCTCCTCTGTCGCTGCAGGTGTCTCTTCAGTTGTTTCTTGAGCCTCGATCAGCTGAACGGCCTCAACCAAATTTGTTTCACCAACAGAAGCTGCTGCAATCTCAACTGCTGCACCGGCCAAAACCTGCACAGCGGAGAGCGCATCTGTCTCTACGGGACAGAGGGAGACAGAGGACAGGAAGTTGATGCAGAGAGACTCAAAAATGTGTGGAGGAAACAAGTTTACACACCGAAGCAAATTTATAATCCATATGACCTTCATGTGCAGTAACTTTTCTTTAACATTTCTATCTTCACCCCGTGTGAAAGAAGCTCCAGTTGTACTGTTACATTTTTTGCTTGGACTAGCTTTAATTGTTTGTAAAAGACTGACGTCCTTCCGTGTCTTGACTTCAGTGCTTAAGGGATTAGCTTGGGGATTTTTGGAAAGACTTGCAATTAACCTTTACATGTTCTATTATAGATCAGCCAGTCAGGTTCATATAATTGAAAAAATATGAAAGTCTTGCCGCTTATCTGACATTAAATCTTACCACATTTCTGCATTTTAAGTGTTAATAAAAGGACTTTTGGGGTTTGGACTGTTTGAAAAAGATTATGAAACAGTCCTATGAAAACTCAGGATGTTCCTGCCAAAGTCATAGATGTTACTAAGTAAATTTGACTTCTGATCAACAGACCAAGTAAAACCAAGCAGGAATGTCCAGCTGTGACATTAAGCTCATGCAGAAGTCCTAAAACCTACAGGTCATCAACAAATGCACCAGAAGAAGAAGAAGAAGAAAAAAAACATGTTTACAGACTGGCAGTAATACTACTACTACTACTACTACTAATAATAATGATAATTATTGTTGTTATTTGTAGTAGTTGTAGTAGTAGTAGTAGTAGTAGTAGTAGTTGTAGTAGTGGTAATACTATTAGTAGTAATCGTAGGAGTAGGTGTAATAGTAATAGTAGTAGTTATAATAGAAGTTGTAGTTGTAGTAGTAGTAGTTGTTGTTGTTGTAATTCAGTTGACTGAACATGCACACCCCTAATGAGAACTTCATGAGAGTTTGAGATTTATTTGAACTAAAAAAAAAGAAAATAAATGAAATACATTAAATTACTGGCAAGATATGAATGACTGAAATATTTAGAGAGATATAATAAACTCTATGAAAAGTGTTTCTTCATACTTACCTTGGCAGATGGTCTATCACTGGATGATTACAGTCACCACAAGTTCAGGAAACACTTAAAACGGGACTACGTGCTTGGTTCATGCTCCTCCAGCTCTACTCCATCTTACCCATTTGGGTGTGATGTGAAATGCAGCTCTTGAAAAAGAAGTTTTGTGCTCTTTTAACTCTCCAACAAGATAGAGGAGAAGTTCTGTGTTTAAGACATTTTTGATGGGAGAAAAAATAAATGATCCTAGCGTCCAGTGCTCAAAAATTTTATTCACTTTCCCCATTGTTGGAAACCCTCAGATTACCATAAACATTGTCTCATTAACCTGTCTGTCACCTGATCCTGGAAAGCAACAAGTGCATCCTAAAACAAGCATTGTAATCTAGGATTAGTCTTAGCTGTCTGATCGACTGCTTAAGACTGTACCCGTAACAATTAAGACTACAAATCAGAGGCAAAAACAAATCAGTGGATTAACAATTAAATCGGGATAAACCTTGAGGACGCACGGTTCAGCTGTCGGTTGGTTTTTCTTCTGAAACGAGTCATTTTCTCTGACTTGTTCAGCAGGACTAACAACTAAAACTGACAGTATCTCACTGGCGTTGCCTGCAGCGTTGTTCAATCTCTAATACAACATGACTACATTTGCAGGTATTTGTAGACTGAATATATAAAGTTAGAATCATTGACACCAGAGAGAAGGTAGAGCGACAAATGCAACTGAGAGGAGCTTTGAGCTGGACTTCATTTGTTCCTTTTGTAGCTGAAAGGAAGGCAGAAGTAACAGTGTAGGCTTTAAATATGTTCTCTCTGCAGCAGAAACCATCTAAAGAGGTTTTCTGCAGATGCATGGAAAGGTCTCTTATTTATCAAATTCACTGACCCAATGATAGACACTGAAAAATACAAATTGAGTAGTGGTCAAGGTTGAACAGCCTTGGGGCTAATGTTAGAGTGTTTGGCTCAGGTTCAACTCCAACCTGTGGCCTCCATCCCACATCACTCTGCACTCTCCACTATCCTGCACTCATTAAAGAATAAGAAGTCTGAAAAAAAAATTAAAAAAGGAAATTTAATTTGATGTGCTTTGGCAGGACTTCATTGACAGAGCTGTCACAAGATTTCCCTCACTATCTGATCAAAAGGGGGTTGTTAGAAAGCAGCTGCAAAAAAATGACTTGACTTGAATCCCTCAGGGTGTAGAGAGTTAGAAATGTGTCAATATCTGCCTTGAAGGTTTTTCCTGTAGAAAAGTCAGACAAGTCTTACAGGTAGAACATGAATATATGCAGGATTAATATTGGTTTGCTGTGTTTACCAAGAAAAAGAGGCTTATCGTTTGTCTCAGTGATTCCCAACCTCTGGGCCGGAGAGGTATCGCAAGTGGGCTGCCAAATCATTTCCAAAATGGTGGGTTTTTGTTTTTAAGATAAATATTTTTTTAGGAAGGCATATTAAGCTAAAAAAAACAGGTTCTAATAATATACAGGGTTATGTGTTAGATGTTATATATTTAAACTCAAATGTAAATGTATTTACGTTTAAAAGAATATCAAAAATGTTCGAATATTTTTGTTAAAAAGTGGTCTCACGGGGCGCAGCTGGCCTAGTGGATGTGGCCGCTCACCATGAGGTTTGCCCTTGAGCGGGTGGCCCGGGTTTGATTCCTGCCTGTGGCCTGTTTCCTGCCTGTCATTCCCCACTCTCTACCCTCTTTCCTACTCTATTCACTGTCCTCCTCCTCTATCAAATTAAAGGCAGAAAAGCCCAAAAACTATCTTTAAAAAAAAAAAAAGTGGTCTCAAAAGGCCTCTGTATTTATGGGATTGGAAGTGGGTTGCAAAATTTTTTGAGACTTAAAAAGTGAGCCCTGAGCTGGAAAAGGTTGGGATCCACTGGTCTATCTCAATCCATCAAGCTGTCAAATTTGATCATTCAGGTAAAGTCCAAATGTGTTGAATGAAAAGATCTTCTGTGTTTAAGTTAAATCTTAGGGTTTTCCACTCAACTGTAAGCTGGTCGATACAATAGCATACAAAAATATGTGTTATCACTTTAAATCTTCAGCGGTAAAGCAGCAATCAGGAGCATGAACTTGGTACAGGGATCTTGCAGGAGGAGGAAAGGATATATAGTACATAGTGAAAATAATTCTACATGCAAAGCCAAAAGGAGCTGGAGCTACTGAATAATCTCTAAACAACAGAGGACATGGAGCGATGAAACCATAACACCACAGAGGCAACCTTAAACATTTTACATTGTGAAGAGGAGCCCCCTAAAATAATTCAATGATCCAAAGAAGAGAAAGGTAGTCGCATCCAGTGAAGTTTTATTCTTTGAACACTTAACTGTTTGTATCATATTGACAACTTTTTGAAGACAGAGGTGAATGAGCTCCCTGAAAGATTAAAGTCTTACATTAAAAGAAGTAAAGAGAAATCACAAGTGAGTTTAACACACAAATAAAATCTGAAACATGACTGCATATTTGCGATGGTGACCAAACGTGGGCCAGTTTGATGAAGCCGGCTCAGACTGCTGTGCGCGTTATGAAGTGGTTATGGAAACAACAAGTACTCTGAGGTGCAGAAAGAAAATCAAAAACTGTCCGGCTTTGAGAGGAGATGTGCAAAAAGAACACACAGCGTCAGGGAAACTAAACAAGAGTCTCAGTCAGGAGAAGCTTCCTGGATTTTGGTCAAAACCTCAAACTGACCATTTAAACTGAATGGAGCACAATGATATCCTGTTTAATCTCAACATTTTAAAACAGTCCTAAGCTATGATGGAAAGATTCATGCCATATAAGCTGAAAGTGAGCAGAAAGACCAAGTGCAAATGATGTTAGAGACGAGATCGGAGATCGTCAACAATCAAATTGGCTGCATTTATTTCTTGAGTGACATTTTTACACAATGGGAAGAAAATGCAGAGCTTTTCTGTTTTAAGGGCACTTCATTTACAGACATGTCAGCTTGGTTCTGCCCCTTTTTTCAACTGGTTCAAACTTTAATGTACAGCAGCCAAACCATCATTTGGATTTGCTCTGGTTGTAAAATCCCTAGAGAAACTGAATTTCCAACTGAATTTTCACTGCAGCCTAATGCCAAATGTTCTGGTTTCAGGCTTGAGGATGGGATGAGGGGAGGGAGAGTGGGCTTCAGAAAAACAGACTGATGAACCCTGAACTATTCATTAACCAATCAGGAAACTAAGTGCCTATCCGCTCTCTAATGTGAGGGTTCATGAGTCTTTTTCCTGGGCCCAGAGGTGACACACAGCACAACTAACTCCCAGTCCTCATTTCTGGGCAAACTAGTCAGCTAACAAAGCCTATGCAGCCACCTCTGCAGCAGGGGCGGCCACAGCCTCAGGGGCTGCAGAGCCAGTCTCTGCCTCAGCAGGCGCTGCAGGGGGGGCTTCATCTACTGCTGCTGCCGTACCAGCACTCTCTGCTGCAGGGGCCTCTGCTGGTGCCTCTGTGGCAGCGACTTCTGCAACAACTTCTGGGGCAGCGACTTCTGCAACAGCAACGGCAACTTCAGCGACTTCGGCGACAGCTGCGGCAGCTTCTGCAGGGGCAGCTTCAGGAGCTGCCTCCACGGCTGCGGGTGCAGCAGCTTCTGCGGCTGCGGGCTCAGCCGGGGCAGGCTCAGGCGCAGCAGGCTCAGCAGCAACCACCTCTGCGACCACAGCTGGGGCCTCAGCAGCTACGGCCTCGACGACTGGCTCAGCAGCGGTCTCTGCGACGGGTTCTACGGGGGCGGGGGCAGGCTCGGCAGCAACTTCAGCGGCTGGTGCAGCAACTTCCACTGCGGCAGGTTCGGCTGCGGGTGCCGACACTTCTGGTGCTGCAGCTTCTGGTGCAGGAGCTGCTTCTTCTGGGGCTGCAAATGAGTGTTTGAAAAACCAAAATGAATAAAAGTTCCAATAAAAATGTACACAGTTAAAAATAAAAAAAACTTAGTCCCATGAAGCTTATATTTCAAGTACAGAGTGACTAGGTAAAAAGAAGTTTCATTTCAAAGGAAAAGTGACGACACTTAAAACTTCGCTTGGATCATTAAATGCAAGAGTAAATACTGTCATAACATTAACATACTCCAAATCCAAGGAGCATCACTATTGCTGATACAAAAACCCTTCCCCACAGAAGCTTTGGAAAAAGTTAAGTCATTTATGGGATACATAGTGTTCTCTGCAGTAATGAACTTAAATTGTGAAAGCAATTACATAAATGCATATTTTTAGGGCTTTTTCAGATACGGTGAAGTCTAAACTTTCAGGCACTAAATACCATCAACAAGTGAAACAAGGTTAGAGGTCAAGAGCTGACGTCTTTCAGGTCTAAAGGGCAGAGCAGCACAATATTAGAAGAGAGGATAAGCCTTAATCCTTACATGTTAGCAGGACAAAAATATAACTGCTGACCTCACTGAAGCCAGGAGCTTTGATAAAAAACAGGAAAATAAAAAATCCCTTTTTGATTAGAGAAACTACTTAAACAGCTGATTGATCAGATACAATGCTGTGATTTATGCACTGTTCAACTTTGTGTTTATAATTCAGTCATGATAATTTAGGACAAGTGAAAAGTGACAGGTCAGCAAAGTCTTGATTTAAAAAATAAATCACTGTGGACCATTTGAAACTAGTGGTTTAATGGCTGATTTGTGCTGTCACAGTATATAATACAAAAAGGAAATTATGCAGGCAAATATCAAAATAGAAGACTGTAGACTGGTTTTGAGTGATTGCAGGAAGAATAATCAAGTGCAACACAAACAGTCAGATCAAAATGGTCATTTTTACTTTAGCCTGGTTTATAAATACCGTAAAAACTACAGATTTCAGTCTTGATGAAATAATTATTTTGACCTAATCCATGAGTGAGTTTAAAAAGTTGATCTACTTCAGTTTTCCCTATGTACCAGAGTTTAAGAGTTGAAGGATGTGCCACTCAGGAACATTAAAACTGCACTGTTAGGATGCCCAGTGATGTTTTCAGGAGGGCAGCGTTATCTCTGACTGCAATCACTTCAATAAAATCGCCATGTGCATCACAGCTTCTGTCACCGTTTCCTGAAACTATTTCCATGATTATGTAACGGGATCATCAACCAGTTGCGAGCCAAGTGGTACATCCCTAAAACTCTTGAGAGCTGAGGTTTATGTTCCAGTTGTAGAAATAAATAAACAAAATTTCCCAGCTTCACGTTGGTAACTAAACTAGGGCTGGTCCCTGCTTCACGCCCTGACAGAGCAGTTCACTGCACTGGGCACTGGGCCACGGTCCCACTCGGCTCCAACCGGCTGATCAGACAAATAATTTGCAGACAGGAATCAAAACTGACAGGGAAGATAAGGCTATTGAGAGTGATCAGTCTACCATGTTTGATGTTTTGGTGGGGAAGCCAGAAAGATCTTGTGCAGTCTCTCTCTGCTCCCAGTGTCTCAGGCCTCATAATGTGAATATTTCTATCATCAGTTAAACCAGCAAAACTATGACCTATGATGTGTCATTTTTATCCAGCTTACTTAAAGTAGTCTGAAAAGTGAACAGTAGCTGGTACAGACAATACATTGTGTATTTTGATTATCCATATCATTGTGGCCTTATTCTGTTTTGGCTCACCTAGTAAGTTCATCACATTTTGAAAATATTGACTAATAATAATAATTTGTAAACATGCTTAATGAAGAAAAGCTGAATTAGGATAAGTTTGAAGATCCTTTAACTTTTATTGGACACATAACAGGCAAAGTTCAGCCCAATTTGTAAAAAAGGAAAAAATATTACCATTTGGTAGCTTGCAAACATGCTGTATTAGTATGGTAATGATCAGTAAAACTAAAAGTACTTCAAGCCGCTGTAAAGAGACAAATGTCAACACAATGGTGAGTTCCTTTGCTGAGAACATCATATCTTTCACTCAGTAGATTCAAGTTTGAACATTTTGCGTTTTCACTGCCTTAAAGTGTCAGTAAACAATATGATGCACAAGTTCCCCTCAGGATAAAAGGTGTGTATGTGTATGTGTGTGTGTGTGTGTGTGTGTGTGTATGTATGTATGTATGTAAGTATGTATGTGTGTGAAACTGACCTTTGGCTGCAGTGCCCATGTTGGCCAGTCTGTCTTCATAACGTTCACTATCACCGTTGACCGTCTTGTAAGCCTGAGGAAAAGAGAGCAGATATGTACTCACTGCATACCAGCACACCACTTTTAACTGTACAAGGACGATAACATTATGCCAATTATGAAATGCCACCTTGTGCTAACTTTTTGGCGAGCATGAGCCAACACAGAGGCCAAGAGCCTGATGGTACACATGAACAACTCGGCTCAGACAATAGCTGTGTGTTGAACGCACAAAGAGCCTCCCTGTGTCTGAGCAGGGCTGAGGTCTGTCCTGAAGTTTAACCGTTTACTAGACAACACCATGTGAAGTCAAACATGTAGCCTGAGCTCTTCTGTGAGGTTTAAAGCACAGAATAGTACTGGCTCATGTGTTGCGACCTGTCATAGATACTCACATAGACGACTGCAGCGGTGAGGCCTCCCCCACACAGAACAAAGTACGCCATGTTGGTGGAGCCACCGGGGACCCCAAAGGCCATGTGCCTCACTGGAACTGCTGAAAGACACAGGCGGAAGAAAAGAGAGTTCACTTTTACTGAAATGATCATTATTAGTGTGGAGGTGTGTGCTCAAATTGAACCACTGTTTACGACAACATGAGACATTTGCTTTGGGCTGATGACAAAGTGAGCATGTTGAAATACACCATGGATATGATATCTTTTAAAAGTTTTCCCCTCGCAGGAAAACTATTTTCCTTGACTCTTTGGTTAGCGAATATTTCATTGTCAAAATCATGGAAAAATGTGGATTGGATTAGAGAGTTAGAGGCCGTTCCAGGTAAAACTTTCATCAGGAGAAGGACTTGTGGCGGATTGTGCATTCTGATAGCGTCAATGTGCCATCATCCTTTAATCCAGTTATACAAGACAGCCCTGGTCATCTGTAGCAGAGGAGATGGAAAGATTTAGAAGCAGCCAAACTAAACACTGAACGGCCCCTTAAATGAAATCCCCAACACACAAACAAACACTGAGACACTTCCTGCTTCACATACGTCAATTTGCCAAAAACAAACAACTGTAAGTTATCTCAGACTTGAATTTCCTGCATCTGTAACTTTCGCCACATGTGTAAAGACTTCAAGTGGATGTTGACCAGGTTGAGCTTGTGGCATTAAGTCGAGTTTGGCTGGCTTATACTCAACACATCCTGAGAAAAAGATTTGCTGGTGTTTAAAGGATTGCCAGTGGTGCATGCAGAGGAGGACAGAAATAAAACCTCGCTGCATCCCAAACACTGTCTCAGCCTAATCTCTTCCAACCAAGACCACACATACACTTACGGGCAGAGAGAGAGAGCGCGTCTGAATACGCGCCAAAGGCTGTGAGCATGCACACGTTTACAGTACATATGATATCGGTGGCATGATGTACACAATCGGTGTGTGCATATGCACGTGGTTTGCTCAGAAAGCCGAGTAGGCCAACTGAGCAGTGAGAGAACACAATGTTCAGCACACGCCCCCTTTTGTCCTCCACATGTTTCATGTGTGTTCAAGCTAATCATAAGTCATCCTGTGTGACTTTTGCTCTGGAAAACTGCTTCCATAAGAAGACATATGATTGTAACCTTTTGTCTTTGGATGTTTGACTGGTCACAGGTGTATATATGTATACACTTTTCACCAATAAAAATGGAACAACTGACAACCAGATCGCTCCTTGAATCACCACAATAAATAAACCTGTACATTTAACACACAAACATGAACCCTGCTGTGTATTCAGATCAAAGGTCATGATTTCCAGAGAAAAATCTTAAGAGGACAACTGTTCAGGTGAACTAAATTCATCAAATGTCTAATTTTTACATTCTTTTGGAGAGTTGTGAGATGATTTCCCTGAAAATTTGGTTTGTGTGAAACAAAATAAATATTGACTCAATTATGGGGGTTAAACCTGTAACCCCCCCTGAGCAGCAGCAGTCCTTGAAATCATGTGTTGTGACTTTGGAAACAGCTTTACTGTGACCTCAGTGTCACCGCAGGTAGCCATTTTGAGTGGATTGACTGAACAATGTAAATACTTAAAACTTAACTGAAACCAACTCAAATTGAGCAATTGGAGGATCTTCTTGCATGAATTTAAATGATCTTTTTAGTGGGATTTTAAAGTAGATTTCAAAATGTTAAATACTTTTTTTCCTTCACTTATCTGAATAACTTTGCTATAACTTCAGGCTGAAACAGAGGGGACTTCACAAACTTAATTCAGATCTAACTTTGCTCATACAACACACAAGCTCTCTTCAGGTAATTGAATGTGCTGCAAACATGTTTTACATCAATACTAACTTACACACTGAAATAGGACTATTCATTCACCTGTAGAAGTGACTCCTCAAGTTGGTGAAGGCCAGGAAACCTAACTTTCATTTTAGCACATGTGACACCAACATAAGACATTATTGAATTTATTCCTCTTTTGTTTCTTAACTGAGCCAGCTGTTTGCGCACATATCATTTTAAGTAACAAAACCCAATTCCAGGTGATAAACAAGCAAATCCCAAACAAACAGAGCAGCACACAGTCCTGTTGTGGATGCTGAGTATTTGTAGCAGGGAATTCACCTTCCTCTAATACCCATGACACAGCAGCACTACAAGGCAAGTCCAAGTACAGGTTATTTATAAGAGTAATCAGTTAATCCCTGCGCTGAAGGCCCAGCCTGTAAAAATGGACACGCATGTCAGGCAACAGCAGACAAAATGGCTGCTTTGACAGCACCGAGACACGCGTGTGGACATGTATGCAGGATGAAGGTGCTCTCCTGCTTGTGTCTGTCAGTGCCATGTGCTCAGTGAGACAGAGGAGGGGGGGGGAGGGGGCGGGGCAGGGTCTGCAGACCTGCAGGACAACCATAGAAAAAAAAAAAACTGTAGAGGCCCTGACAAACACTTTCTCCTCAGCTCACTAAAGGAACTCATGTCTCTGAGTGTCTTTGGCCTGAACCTTTAGTCAGGACTTCCCTTGACTTCTCTCTCAATAAAACAGGAAATTAAAGCTGCAGTTTGCCCCTGAGGCTGAATTCCACATGCTCAGACACCAAATGATCTGGAAAAGGCCAAATGAAAAGAAAAACAGCCTGAATAGAAGTGAAGCTCCAAATCCCCCTCCCCCCCTCACCATGAGCAAACCTCCCAAAGTCAGGTCTGAATTATACATGCAGAAGCAAAACACTTTGAGGGTTCATGGACTCCTTATAAGTGCTTGGTTGCATGAATTATTTTACAACATTATTAGAATTAAACCTTTTATGGCGCACAGCTCATCTCCCAGTGGTCAAGCTCCAATGAAGAAGTCAGGAACAACGTGTTACCAACATTCACATCACAAAATCAACTCTAAACTGCCATGGATTCGCACAATACACAAAAGTCAAACATCTGCCACCAAAACTGGAAAGATTTGATGCAATAAGTGTGAAAAGATGACAATGATAGGAGTTCTTGTCGTGTATATGATGCGCTCTTTCATAACCACTCTGCAAGAACTGCGTGTTCCCAAAGCAGGACACACCTCCTCCTCCCAGCTGCATGCACAATGGAAAGCTTATAGATGCGCCGCTTTATGGCACTTTCTCACGTTGAAAATCACCATAAACCAGGCAAATCAAAGGGAAACATGTTGTTGCAGGAGTATAATGCCAATGCAAATGTATTTCATCGTGTTCACCCACTTTGAACAGTTTGATCATCAATGAGAGTGAGCGCATTAATGAGTCATTAAAATCCAGGTGCGCAAGTTAAAGAAAAGGCAGGAGAAGCAAAACGCACTTGATATTTCTACTTCAATCAGACTTTTTTCTGAGCAATCAGACCATGTGGGTGTGTTAAAGGGTCAACAGAGAGCCAAACTCACCATTTCTAGGGGTTGGTTTGAAAGCCCTCCGTGCCAGCGGCCCGACTTTCTGCCATGCCCGTCTGCAGAACATCTTGGCTCGGTTATCAGCAGCAGCAGGTAAATGAGTGTGACTGCGCGTGTTTCCTGCAGGTTTTAAAGGTGATTGAGGAGGAGCGCTGAGCTGCTGTCCAATGCTGATTGCTAAGTGGACACCCCCGCCCCCCCTTCTTTTTTTAACGGAGCACGCTGCTCTGACGCGCCCCCTGCAGGACAGAAACACATGATGCTGCGCAGCTCTGTTGGGCTGTTGGTTCCTGGAGAAGTGAAATGTATCCTGTCATTACTTTTTTTTGCTCATTCTCCAAAGTTTTCTGATCATATTGAAGCCTTTTTGAAGATCACGCCATTAAGAGGTGTGTCCCACTGACATTTTCAGCGCTCACTTTGGCTTTATTTTGGGAAATCACCCTGAAAATAAAGTGAAATCATGCTGTCACTGCTGTGACTGAGGGCAGGATCAGACATCCCTCACGCTGTTTCAAGAGGATTACAGTCCCATGTAGGAAAGAGACAGTGCGCTGTGGTTGCATAATACGCACCATCCCAGAGCTGCAAGAGGCCTGTGACAGCACAAAGAGAGAGAGAGAGAGAGAAAGAGAAGACAAGCAGGCCTGTACAGCCATTTTTTTTACTCAAACAAACTCACTTATTCATGACTAGAAGATAGAAATAGTGCAGAGCTGAGGGAGTTGACATCAGTTTAACCAGAGTCCAGGAATGACAACAAACCTGAGATGTGACGTTGGGAATGAGTCACTTGTTTGAACAGTTCTTTTAAGTGAAGGATTTGCAGTTGC
>RPOG01004250.1:0-47838 GCA_008086565.1 Thalassoma bifasciatum
ATTATGAACAGGCCACAGACACAGAATGACAATGACTGTGGCAAATCAATATTCTCTTGTTCATCTCAGAAAGAAAGCTCTGAATAAGCAGAAAATTCTCTTCATGCCCCATATATCCTGATTGTGAAAAGATTTCTTTGGATTGGATCTAACACTGTGTCTATGAGGGATTATTTAGTGTTATTTGACAGTAAACACCCGTTTATTCTCCCAGCAGAGGCTGTGGGGTTGAGCAGAATGGCCCAGCTGTGGAGCAAATCAGCAAAGACAAAAAATCACAATGCTGCATCTGCATTCAGGCATAAAGAAGCTCTGCCCCCCCACCCCCCTCTGTCATGACTGACAGCCTCTGTCTCACTGCAGAGCTGCTGTGGTGCTGCGCAGCCTGCAGTGCTCCATGTTATATGCTTTAACATCTTTGATTTGGATCATATGTGGATTTGTACAGTTGTCAAGGTCATTCCAGAGGTGAGAGCAGGACATTTGAGAACAAACACAAAATGTATATTGGAAAACTGCTCTCATCAGCCATTTTTTGATCTATATTCTTATTGATAAACATGGGTTTAGATACAAACTGATTCTTTTCTCCCACCCCCCCACCCCCATTTTCTTGAAGCCTGAATTTTCAACCATGATGCTAACGCTAACAAGTCTTCAATCAATATTGTCAACCCTAATGGCCAAAAATATGAAAACCATCTAAAAATAGCGAGTGACTTTCAAAATAAAACAAGACATATCTGATGTATTCATGGCATAACTCAAATGTAGTTCAGCTTGAAAAAAGATGTCAATAAGGCAATACTGCAGGTGTCTCAGTTTAAAAAAGTGATGTTCAATTCAACTCTTAAATTCATAAAATGACACCAGTGTAATGATTCAAGCAGATCTTTAAGTCAGATTTATCAAATTTGTAGCCAAAAAGGGTAAAATCAAAATGAGGTTAAGTCTAACAAACCTTTTATTTCAAAATACACTTTATTTAAACATACTATATACTTTTTAGTTCCAGTAAAATCTTACATTCAGATGAATTAATGTGGCTGAATGTATCACATTGTAAAATTTATAAAAATTTGTCATGAGAATAAAAGAAACGCAACCAAGAAGAAAATAACAGACTGACATCTCAAAACATACACATGACAATTTACACTCAATGGTCGGGATGTAGTCATTTTATACATCTAACATGCAACAACCCCAGATACATTGAGTATATTTGATATAACCTGCAGCCCTGATTCACAGTGAGTCTAAGGATATGTGTCATCTTAACAAAGCAATCATAAATATAAAGCAAAATGAAGCAAACTAACTCATGATCATATTAAAGCCAGGCCCATGTTTGAGGCAGCACAACCTGCTCTTTTCCCCCTGCAAGCACACATCTGCCAGCTACATAGACTGCCCCCCTCCCCTCCAATTACCCCAATCAGCTTCAGCTGGAAGCAGCTGAGGTGGCAGCAGCACACCAAATTAGAATATTTCTAGATAAACATCCAACTTGACCTTAACTCATCACTGTAACTAAATAATATTCAAACAGAAAAAAAAACACAAGTTCCCAAATAAATATTAGCCAAGAAAATAAAAATAAAAAACTTTCA
This sequence comes from Thalassoma bifasciatum, assembly GCA_008086565.1. Classification (NCBI taxonomy): domain Eukaryota; kingdom Metazoa; phylum Chordata; class Actinopteri; order Labriformes; family Labridae; genus Thalassoma; species Thalassoma bifasciatum. The sequence goes on from RPOG01004250.1 coordinate 1,614, forward strand.
GGAACTTAATCCCCCCACACTCTTGATTTAACCTGGTGATGTCAGCGATGACATCACCAATTCTATGTAAGCACAGGAAGTGCAGGGTCAGCTCCTTCAAGCTGCTTGGCACCACATGGCTCACCAAACAAAGCAAACAAAAGGTAAGAATGAACTAAGATACATTCCAGAATGACCTGTAAACCACTGATTTAATCAAAGTAGCTGTAATAACAGACTGTTTGCTTTAATTTACTTTGTACTGTGATGTAAACTGTAACATATTGCTGACACAAACAAACCCAGAATAGTGAGTGCTGCAGTGTTACTGAAAACAAAAGCAAATGAAGAAAAAACAAATAACTGTGAAGAATAGTGTGATGAAATGAAGGTTTAAGTGACAGGTAGTTTGAGGAAACAGACTGGGCTCACCCACTTTGTCACTGTAACCTGAACCTTAAACCCTTACTGCCTGGTGAGTGCAAAAGAAAGATACAATTAATGAGACCTGTTTTAATGAATTCAGTTCTCCGACATGAAAAATTCTTGGATTAATTCAACAAATCTTTGAAGTTACGTAGGCACTGACAACAGAGATGATTGGATTCAGGATTCAGAGTTTTTGGCTTATTTAGATGGATGGATTGAAGGAATAGAAAGATAGAAGGATGAATGATAGATAGAGAGATAGAGAGATAGATAGATAGATAGATAGATAGATAGATAGATAGATAGATAGATAGTACTTTTACCAATCCCTTTAGGTGTGTCCATCAGGGAAATTGACATCCCCATCACAATTTACAGCACTTAGTCAACAACATTGAAAAAAAAAAAAAATATATATATATATATATATATATATATAAAGGAAATAAAGTTAAACATAAATAGGGCTTTAAGATACATTCATGTATGCTGTGTGTACCTGAGAGGGATTCTGTATGTGCAGTGGAACAGGAGTATAATAATAATACTATATAATATAAAATATAATAACAGCAGTGATCATATAATAATAATAATAATAATAATAATAATAATAATAATAATAATAATAATAATAATAATAATGATAATGATAATAATAATATACAATCTCTTATTTTAATAATACACATTATATAGATGATATTGCACATACTTCCAAAGTGAATTGCACGGTTTTATGAAGTGTTAAAGTATATTGCATGTTTGTAAAGTGATGGCATGTATTGCATTTGAGAGTCCAGTTGTTACAGTGATTTATGGCGCAGACAAACACTCAAAGAGAAGGTTGGTTCACATGCAGAAATCCTAGTGTGTGAATATGAATGTTTATGAATGGGTAACAGTCCTATAGTGTAGCAGCCTCTTCCCTTAAAGTGTGAATGATGGATGAATGTGACTGGCTGTGTTAAAGTCCATTTAAGTCCATTATTTACTGACATTTCATGGAAAAAGTGTGAAAATGAAAACGGTGGCAGGTCATCCTTTTGTGTTTGTTTCATGCACTGAAAATAAGAAAGCAGAAATTATCAATTCTGTGTCTGACATTTATTTGTGTTTTTGCATATCAAAGAAGCTTAGTAGTCGACTTCATCCTGATTCATAAAGAGATAAGAATTTCCCACAGGAAATTTAACCAGAGGGAAAAAAACAAAACAAAAACAATGACTGGTTTCCACCCACACTGGACTCTTTTTTTTGGGTCTTGGCTCAGAGGACTCATTAAACTGGTATTTCCATGATGCCCCAACTGGGCTTGACCACCCAACTCCCATGAGCACCTATTAGCCTGTTTAAGCATCACTGCAGTTAAATTTGCCTATCTGACCTCAGAACCATGACTTGTTTTTACATAATGTCGGTAAAATGGTCCGATTTTTGTGCAGTTTCAATGAATTATTGTTTTGTTTTGCCTCTTTAGTGCAAAGGGTGAAAATATAAAAAATATGACCAAAGCTTCTTATTGCTTTTTACCAATTCAGTCAGCCTCAGCCATCACCAGTGTTGTTTTGAAGTCCATACATTGAATAAGAAGTCCAGTCGCCTGTCCTTTCAGCTTAGCTTTAAAAAAAAAAACCAACACATTTTTTTGTGCAAAGTCAGTTTAGGTCTCATTTTAAATCATCCCAGCTACTTCTCTTTATTGTCAGAATAACTTAAGTTTTCTTTGACTCCAGTTGTCTCTGGCCAGTCTTGGTTGTTAATGACTATTCATGCCAGAAGTTAGCTATATTTATCCCACTTCACAAATTGCTCCCTCCATACTGAGATTGAAGCCTGTGTTTCTTCTCCTATGTTTGGCTCCTTGCTACTCAAAATAAGGCTCTCCTCCTCCAGAATGCTGCATACATTTCCCATAAGTGCTGGGGGGTCACAGTAACATTTGACGTCACTTAGTCTAAGTGGTCTGATGGACACAGCTTCAGGCTGCATCAACACACTTTCACCGGATTAGAGAAGTGCAGATAATAACAACAGCAGCAGGAGAGAGGAAAGGAAAAGAGCAGCTAAATGACACCTTTACACCTATAAAAGCCTCAATGATTGATGGCTGCTGGGAAACAACACGTCCAATGAAAGATAACGCTGATGGTCTCGCCTCAGTCTTGTCTCATATCTCTCTGCTGTCTGTTCAGTGTGTAAATCTCTTGGAATATATTTCATGATTCATGACTGAACTTTTACAAACATGTATGAAACACTCATGTGTCCTGATAACAGGAGACAAGGAAATGACACGTCTGACTCAGAGTCTGTAAATGTTGATTTGTGGTCAGACTTTCAGATAATCAGCAATGATTTCAGGTTGTTTTCTCCTGTAAAATTGATGTTAAAAGCCTTTCAGTCAAGTCTTTAACCGTATAACCCTGAAGCAATAGTATTTGCTACGCGTGTTTTCAAGACCTATATATATATATATATATAAATATATATGTATGTGTGTGATGATGGAAGCATTCTTCCACTCCTACAGTTTATTCTACCCCCTCTAGGATTATCACACCATTATCACAAAATGGTTCAACATATTTTTTTGGGGATTTTGTCAGAATGGTTGGGAATGCTGGAGATCAGCATTTCGTGAGTGTCACTCAGATCAACTTGTTCCAACAGAGCAATGGAGATGTTAAGGTATGGGTTGTTGCTTAGTATTTCAACATTAAGCCTTTCCTGCTGGGAAAAGCAGGGATGTTGAAATGCGATGCTCAGCATTTCAACATCCTGCATTTGCTGAAAGGAAATGCCCCCCCTAGTTTTCTTTGGCTATTTTTGAAGATTCAGGTTGACAGGCTAAAATGTATTACAGCTGTTTACCAAAGTCATATATTTAGAATTGTTTGCATTAAATATTCACCTGTCTGTGGGAAATTCTTTGAGTTTTTTGCACAGCTAAGATTTGTTATTCCCTTTGAGGATTTGTCTGTCTGCTTGTGATTTTTCATGTAGAGAAGGTTAAAGTTTTTGAAGGTAGGCTGTGTGTCAAGTTAAAAAGGGGATATTGGCTTATTTATTTGACTTTGAAATGTCCCTAAAGCACCTAATATTAACTTCATTTGATTTAGAGCCGAAAACATCTCTGGTTTCTCTCATTGGTGTTTTAAAAAAAACCCTTATTCCAGTCTCTGTCTGACATTTAGATTTCATTTTAGCCACTGTCTCTTTAAGAACCCTTGTTTCACAAACTCCCTTCCCCTGGTTGGCTCGCCCTCTGGAGGCCTGTGGGCAGACCTTAGTGTTAAAGGTCCACCTCTCTAACATTTCAGGATCTAGGGCATCCTTGTGTGATGATCTCGTCATTACAGCCAGTCTCATGAAGATCTCATGCTACTTTTTAGAGAGATGAGTGTTTTCATCAGGTTATAGATTCAGGGATTTTGACAAGATATGGGTATGTAGAGATTTGAAAATCTTCACACTTTTAGTCTGAACATCCAATATTGGAACTTTATATTCATGTTTTAAATATGTGACAGCAGAATACCCCCTCTTTAAGTAGATATAGTAGATGATTTGTAATTCCTAACTTCACTCAGACTTTTTTTTTTCTTTCTGCTAGCCTCCTTGTGACAGTTCCCCCAAATTTACTGATTCATGTTTCTTTGATATTCTATGTGAGCAGTTTGATATTTGGTCATTTGACTGTTGCATTGTCATTCACTCCCCAATACTGTGAACAGATCCAAGAACATGTAGCACTGATTTTAACATGTTGTGAATGAGTCAAGATCTACAAATACAGGGACGGACATTAATCTACACTTTAATTAATCATTGAAAAATGCGTGTCCCTATATATTGATCTCATTTTTGAATATTCACTGAATAGATGCTGATGACTATGGAAATGTATTATGGTTTAAAACACCCATCCCTTTATCATCCTGCTAGATTCTGCAGCTTTTGCCAGTCTTGCGAACACAGTCGAAGCTTTAAGTCTGTGGACATGAAAACAGTAAATTTTTTAACTTTTCAGTCCTGCACCTTTGTAAATAACAGAGCTGTTTGTGCAAATTGGTGTATTACAACATTCATCACTTGGGGAGCCTGCGACCTTTTTCTTTTTTTCACTGTTTCTAGACACAGTGGTGCTGTTAAAAACCACAGCTGAGATGACACCCTGGTGTTTAATGTGTTTCAGTGTTTTTTAATAGTGGCTAGGAACAATATTTGGGATTTATAAAAGTAATCAATGTCCCATGGGTAGTTTTTAGCTCATTATGACTCAGACTTAAATGATTATTGTAACCTTTTTGAGATTCCCTGCAAAATCAGGTCAGGGAATCAGGATAATTATTGTTTATCTCGGGGCTCTCAAACCATTAATTTCCTACATAGTGAGTAATCAAAATACACAAACTTAACTTGTCATTAATAAAAAATTAATTTAAAATTTTTATGCCTTAAAACGATACTTTACTCATATCAACAATGGGTTGGACAAATATGCTCACTTTAACACTTCAGTTTAAATATTTGCATTGAATATCTTGGAATTAGAAGTTTAGGTTTTAGTCCACTAGAGTTCATGCAGTGAGGTTTAAAAGAGTGATAATTATTCATTTATCTATTTTTTATTCTAATATTGAAAAAAACAAAAAAACAAAACAGTTAATAGTAGTTTCACTCAAAAGCCCAAATCCTACTGAGTGATACATTTAAATGTTAGAATAAAGCAGGATGAAGTTTAGCATCTACATGCCTGAGCACAGAGTTCCTAATGTGAGCTGCCCTGGTATGATTCCAGCTCCTACTCCTGTGCTGCACATTATTCCTCACCCTTTGTCTAGTTTTATACTCTCCACACTGCCCTGTCCGCCAAATGATGTTACCTCCACCAGAAAACGAATAAAATCCAAAAAATTAAAATAAAATTAACATTTCTCCCGCCTACTGAAACCAAATCTACCATTCTTCATCTCTCTCTCCATACTCCTGCTGTGACACAGTAGCATGATTCAGTAACTCATTATGTTCATCCATTAATTCCCCTGTCTGTCATGTTCCATGACATTAGGCTGTATCACTTTTGCAGACATCCTACCGGGCATTTGTTTCTCTGACAGTGATTCTGTGATCTCTGGCCTTGCAGCTGTGTCTCGGGGCCAGTGATGTTGTGTCTCTCAGCTCGGAGACACAATAACACACAGATGGTTTGGTTTCCCCCCTTATCGCTTTGTTCACATTAGAAACACTCGCTGCTCTTCATCACTTATGTATCAATGTAGCTTCTGTCTCCTTGTCTCTACACTTAACTCTCTTCGAAAAGAAGACTGAAGTCTGATCTCAAGTGAAATTTCATCGTACTTTATAACATGTTTTATGTTTTCAGTAATTTTTCAATTAAGCATAATCATTGCAAACACCTTATGAAGGTTTAAATCCATGACCTCTATGCTCAAAGATTAAGGACTTCAAATAGATTTCAGAAACTTTGCTGAGGTCAGGGAAATATGTGGTCGTTGTTGGAAAAGCCTCCCCAACTGCTGTCCTGTTAAGTTTTAATAAGGCGTTTCATAGAGAGATAAACTCCCCAAGACCATGAATCTGAATGTGTTGGGACTCTTGGAGGAAGATGGTCTATAAAAAGACAGTGAACTTCCAAACCTCCTTCCATAAATGCTCCTGATCCTGGCTGAAGGGTTTGAAGCCTTAGACTGTGTATAGAACGGGGGAGCGTGGCTCTGCCTTTTACCATTGTACAGTTTTGAAGTCAAAAATCCCTGTTATGGGGCACAGATGGCCTAGTGGATATGGCCGCGCACCATGAGGCTTGCCCTCGAGCGGGTGGCCCGGGTTTGATTCCCACCTGTGGCCTGTTTCCCGCATGTCACTCCCCACTCTCTCACCCCATTTCCTGCTCTATCCACTGTCCTCCCCTATCTGATTAAAGGCAGAAAAGCCCAAAAAATATCTTTAAAAAAGAAAAAAAAATCCCTGTTACTGGAGCTGCCATTGTGCAGCCAGAGTCTACACAGCAGAGAATTTAGGTTGAGCCTGGTAAAAAAAAAAAAAAAGCAAAAAAAAAAACACACATCCTGCGTCATCACAGGAAACTTGTGCATGACAAATTTTGTCTTCAGCTGCAAAGACAACTGCTACCACTGGCCAACATCACTAGTACTTCTTGCTGCTTTGTGTGTACCTTAACACATGCTGTTGTTGTGACCATGTGGGCTCTGCGTGCTGGGTCAAGTGCTGCTGGAGCAGAGTCTGGAATGAACTACTTGTATCAGAGTACTCATATTAGAGATTTTAGATACAGACTGGTATAATCTGACAATATTTTTTTTTTGCCGATATCAATAACGGATTGGGACATCCCTGGTAGATGACAATTTTAACAGCCATTTAACATGTCAAATATGAGACTTTTTTGCTGCCCAGTGAACAGAAAGCTGAATAAACTAATGAAATAGCCTCTATCTGTATCAACTGACGAAAGAAAATCCTAACTAGCATGGGTGCATTTGTGAAATGTTCAAGTTCATGACATATTCTGTAGAAGTGGTACTCTTTCTTTTTCCAAAATCCAAAGAGATTTTAGTAGATTTTTTAAGATCATGTTTTACTTCTTGAAAATGTCACGATTTCAGCTTTAACTTTTGAGTCCAAAGTGAAACTAGGGATTGGTATTGATAAGATTTTATTGATGCCAGTGCCCTAATCAATTATGCTGATTGGGCAGATTCTTTATTTCCCTTAACAGTTCCTCTTGTGAATTTTCTGTGTACAGAAAGTAGACTTTAACAGGTTTTCTATTTCAACACTTTGTTGCGTTTAGAAGTAAGTGAATAAGAAATTTGTCAATGAATCTGGATATCTCTGGTTGTCATCAATAAATACAAATGAATAAAGAGCGCTTAGTCTTGAGACAGATGTCAAGACCACATTTTGAAGGTCTTGGTCTTGTTTTGGACCTTGGTCTGGCAATTTTCCATCAGGACTGGTCGAGACTACCACTGATCTACCAATCTTCAACTTCATTATTTTGATAATAATCCACTAACTGAGATAGTAACTTAAACTTGTTCTTTATTAAGTCATACTTTGATATTTTGGTTGTGTCACCTTGGAAGTCAGACACCTATAGAAACTGGGACATCAGTCCTTGTTTCTATTCAGACATACCTCTGAACTCTTACTTTAAGGCATCATCATAATAAATAAATATTCACATTAAACCCCAATACTCAGATCAACTCTGGACTTTTCAGCGGCTTTTAAATTAATACAAGGATTTATTTTTTTCTAGGATGAAGGTGTCACACCTTGTCACACTGTGGGGGGTTCAGTGCCAGCATGTAGAACGCTCTTCTCTTTTGATTTGGAAACTAATTCAACCTATTTTGAGGCACTTTTCATCACCAGTATAAAGTATTTTTTATGGTTTTGTCTTTATTTTGTCCAAGTGGCTTTTTCAAAACTGATAATTGTACTGATACTGCTTGTAACACCTTTAATAACAGGAGAAGTTTCTACACTTGGAACAGAAAAATAAAATAATGAATAAATTAATACAAAAATTTTGGCTTTAGGTGTCAGATGTTAAAGCTGATGTTAAAAAAAAAAAGTTTGAGTTTGGAGGCCCAGCTCTGTGTATTTATCTTTTACTTATGTCATCTTTTAAGGCCTTTTGTAATGGGACATTAAGCTCTATTTACTTAAGAGCAGACAAAAGACAGAACAGTCTTTCCAGAGTGAAGTGACAGATCATATGTAGCATTGCTCTCTATGGGTTATACCTCCATACTCCATGTTAACAAAAATGAGTTTGATCCTCTTTATGAAAACTACCGGCCAGTCCATGACACATGAAGCTCTGTGAAATTAGTCCCTTTTGTGTGCGTCTTGCGTTTCTCTTTTAACGTGTGAATTGGCTCGATTATACAACAAAAAAAAAAATCGGGCTAATCCTCACATCCCTCCCTTCTGCTTCCACCGCTCGATCGCTCCCACTGTCTCTCTTGCTGGATTTCCTCTGTTTTTCTGTCTTGCTGTGGGGGAAACAAAGGGAACAAAAGAGTGAGAGGAGACAGTAAGCTTCTCATCCACTGTAGTGAGTGCTGAAGAGAGCAGCTCTCAATGGAGTCCTCCACAGACTGGGTGGACTGGTGGTGCTCTGAGAACTGGGGCAGAGAAGTGTTGACGGGGACCCTGAGTCCAGAGTCAGGACCTCGTAAAACTGAGGGCGACTGGAGGAAACAGGGGAGAAGACGGGGGAGAAAACATACAATTCATTGGGATGTAGTAGAGATGGAGAAACTGTAATAGAAAGAATAGAAGAAGATTTAAAGGTCAATGAATGCCATGGGATCAAAATCAGCAGGGTAAAGAGTGGTTCAACAAACTAACACAGTCTGTCAAATGAAGGAAAGAGAAAACAAGTGAAACAATGCAGAACACCATAAAACTTAGTTTTGATAAATGCCCAATTAAGTGATGTTTTCCCTTTGTCACTGGGTCTCTGACAGATGAGGAAATTTTGGGGTCTCATCAGGACACTCTGCTCTCATTTAAAAGCTTCTCGGAAATTATGTGCCATGCAGAAGTAGACACTGCATCAAGACTGCAACTAATGTTCATTTTTTATGTTGACATCTTTTATTGGTTATTCAGTTGGTTAATTGGGATCATGTTGTGTATACCTTATTTTGACTGTTTTACCTCAGTGCTTAACAGTGCACACGTGTAAAATTTACCTGTGTAACTCCATTTATGGTGGTACATGTTGATGTCATTTCTCACTTTAATGTCAAATAATGAAACAGATGACTCAGTGAATTACATTGTATATAATACGACTAAAAATAGTGTTTTACCAGCAAGAATCACTCATGGTAGTATAATAAATTAACATCAATCTCCAACATGATAAGTGTATAAATTGTTTGCTGTTTAAAACACAAAGTGGTCAGTATCTAAGTTTATACAGTTGTGCCCAGAAGATTACACCCTCCTGCAGAATTTCTGATTTTATTGCCTTTTCTCAGAAAATATGAATGATAACACAGAATCCTATCTATCACTCATGGTTAGTGGTTGGGTGAAGACATTTATTAACAAAGAACTGTGTTAAATCTTTTGGAATCATGACTACAGAAACTTCAAAAATGACCCTGTTAAGAAGTTGACACAACTCTGGTGGTTTTGTCCTGATAAATGCACAAAAGTGAATGCAAATGTGTTTGAATGTCTACTAAAGGTAACCATCCTCACCTGTGATCTATGTGCTTGTAATCAGTGTGTGTGTGTATAAAAAATGAACAGGGTCATTTTTGAAGTTTCTGTTGTAATTATGATTTTAAAAGAGTAAACACAGTTTGTTCATAAATGTCTTCACCAGACCTCTAACCATGAGTGACAGAAAGGTTTTTGTGTCATCATTCATATTTTCTGAGAAAAGGCCACTAAATCAGGAATTCTGCCAGAGAGTGTGTAAAGTTTTTGGCACAACTGTAAATCTAAAATGTATCAACCTTTTACACCCATGCTTTCTATTCTAAAACAAAACTTGAATAGTGAAGTCCAATGATATATTTTTGTTCATTGATACACTTAAGTTAATGTATTTTTACAGTATTTCCAGACAGAACTGTTCACCTATTCACTATGATGAAGTTTCAATGTTTTTCCTGCATCAATGAATTTTTTATTGTTGACGTAATTGCTGAGGTTGACTCATTGTTGCAGCCTCACACTGCAGCAGCTGGGAGAAACTGGTCATAATTTTAGAACATTATAATAGTCCAACAGGAACAGAGCGGGATGGTATCTGCTTAGAGTAGACAATAGGGATGGATTATGATAAGATTTTATTGATACCAATACCATTATTGATTCCTTTCATTAATCTGATTCTTATTGAATTCATTATCTATTCTTCCTGTGAATTTTCTGTGCACAAAACGTAGCTTGACAGGTTTTGTCAACAATTTACTGAGTTTTAAGTAAATGAATATAAAAGCCACTGGATCCTGGATCTCTGAAAAACAAACACATATTCTGTTTTTTTAAAAAAAATCGCATAAGTTCTTGCTTGAAAAGAAAACCATATCTGCTTTTTTTCTGGAAGGATCCTTTATCTTTCAGGGCAAATAGTACTATGGGGCCAGTATTGTAGCAAAAGTATTTACAAATGTGTAACTAGATCCACAAATGTGTATCTTGATCTATAAATTTGTCACTAGATTCACAAATGTGTAACTCGATCTGTAAATTTGTAACTAGATTCTTGTGTGAAAAAAATCTGTGCGTGAGTGATCAGATCCACAAATATGTAAAATAAATCTGCAGCTGCTTACATTCACCTGTATGAGGAGACAGATCAGTGAATACGTTCATCAATCTGTAGCTGTGTGATCTGTAAATATCAGGCCACTTCATTGGCTGTTCGTGACTTTTGCTACACTTCTGCCGCGGAGGATCCGTAAATGTGTGCAGCGATTTGCATGTGTGGAGAGTGTGAGAAGATGGGTCACTCCGACCGAAAGTTATGATCTGTCAAACATTACAACTTATTCACAAATGCACTTATTCAGTGAATTGTTGGCCTCTCTTTAAACTGTTATTAGAAAAACTCTTCAGCAACTACTTATAAACTCATTACAATTGTATTCATTGATTAAAGGCATTTGTGAATAAGTCGTGATGTTTGACAGATATACTCCTTTGTGGATCTAGTTACAAATTTACAGATCGGGTTACACATTTGTGGATCTAGTTACAAATTTGTAAATACTTTCTCTACAATACTGGCCCCATATACGTACCTACAGCCAGAATTGACGAGGGAATCGTTCAGCAAAAAAGCCACTGACATTGATGGATTAAACCCTTTCTTATCGATTTCCTGTCTGTTACATCTTCTTCTCTTTCCTAAAGTTTAATATGTTTTGTGGTTTCTTTCTGTGATGCTCTTTGTTTTCCTTTTGTCTGAGGAGGGATGTGTTTATGTATAGCTTTAGGAGAAGCCAATCCAAAATGTATTCACTGTACTTTTTCTCTTATTCCATAATAATAAATTGATAGGACAAACATATCACTCTTGCAAGTATCTACAGAAACTTAACATGATGTCTGATAAGGGTAAGAGAGGAATTTAAAGTCACTGTTTTCAGTGTTATGTGAAAGAAGGTTTAAAATGATTATTTAATGAGTGAAGTGATGAGTTAGTATTGTGAATGTTTGGCGGTAAAGAGAGCTGGAGTGTTTGGGTGGTGATGGCAAAAACCCCCAAAAGTGCTGTACTTGGTTTTGGAGATAAGGAACAGGAGGTTGACATCTGACAGTTGAAGATGTATGAATTTCTCACTGAGTTTAATTTTCAAGATTTCAAGATCCTTTTCAGGGTCAAAAGTTACAGCAGTGTTTAGGGCTGGATGATTAAACCATAATGATATCTCTCCCGACAGACACATGATCAATATCAATAGAAAACACTTCTAAAGAATGTTCAATAATGTCACTGAACTCCCTCAGAAAACTTTGATCTGATCCAATCTAGAACCACACCTCTGCAATCTCTGGCACTTTCAAGGAATTTGATTTGGATCTTGTATTGAAATAAAGCCGGGATCCTTTTCGCTTCACCTGAAGATTATTAGTGGTGCGATTGACACGTACGTAAAACCTGCTGCTCTTAAAAAAATGTAGTACTGTGATCACTTTTTGCTTTGGAAAATGAAGAAATGAACATTATTATTCCTCAGAACATTACTATTCTACTGAGGCAAATCCTCTTTTTGGTGTAATGGATGGATCATGAGTCATGATTGTGAATATTACCTTGGAGGAAGGAGACAATCACTGATGGGTGATCAACATTAATTTAAGCTGGGGAGAGAGCGGCACAATGTACGGACGTAAACGCTTGAGAAGTTGTTTGACTTCTACCTGGGGCAAAGTTGAGCCCCATTTTTTACTGTAACCTAATTTATTCCACCGACTGAACCCTATGTTCAGCAGAAATCCATCAGTAACTGAGCAAAACAACATAATGAACCTGCAATGACGTGGGCGCTGACAAGCAGGGGTGTGTCCAGACATTTTAGACTGGGGTGCCCTGACCCATTCATGAAGGAGTGGGCATGAAAAATGTGAGCCCACACTCAAAAAACATAATTTATATTCACTTTTTTTGTGTGTTAAGAAGGCTTCAGCTTTAAAAAAGAATAATAATAATCATGAAAGTGATTTTGTTTTGGACAATTTTGCCAAATCATGTAGCACTAGTTGGAACAGATGAATAAATGTTGAGTGTTTGGATATTTTTTTTCCCCCACCATCATTGTTGTGCAAATACTTATTAATGTGGGGAATGATTAGCATTGAAATCAGCAGTAATAATTTTAATATAAATTCTGTCTTTTTTTTTTCTCCTGACCCTTATTTTAAAAAGGTTAAGAAAAAAATCAATAATTATTGATATGGACTGATATGAAAAAATCATATCATGATACATTTTCCAGCCATATCGCCCAGCTCTAGTAGGGATAGAGATTATACATAATAACATATTCTTCTTATTAATAATACCATTGTTATTAATAGCGCTCTGCTTTTGCATCAGCAGTGCAGTGACTCACCAATCTAGCAGTGTGTGAGAAGGAGAAGAAGTGTGTTTATGCCAGGCTGCAGTGTTGGTTTGTGTGTCTGCATCTGAGTGTGTGTGTGTGTATGTGTGTCTGGTCTCGGTGTGTGAAAGGCGGTCATGCATGCCCTGCTGAGGTTTTCAGTGACACAGGAAGTGGTGATGTAATTGTACACAATCCGAAAGCTTTTTCACACACTCACTGTCTCCGCTCTGTGTCTGACGTCGGTGCCCCTCGGCCATCACGACGCTCCCGCTCCTACAACCATGAGCTCAGAGAATACGCTGACGCTCTTTCAGCTCTTTGGTGAAGAAACTCTCAAACCCAGACCCTTTTTTTTTGTGCAGCATGAAGGTTTCAGGCTGTGAGCTTTTAACCTCCATTATTGCACCATTTGAAGCTACGCCTTGAAGCAGCAGTGAAAAAGAACAGCTCATCTTATCTGTTTCATGCCGGCTCTTTTTGTTTGCGGTATTAAAAAAAAAGACAGCAATCAGACCCTGGTTAACCCCAGTTCATGGTTTACACATTGATTTTTGCTGAATCACCGTTCACAGAGCAATGCAGAGCTGCTTCAACAAAGACCTGTCTGTAACATTCATAATTCCCAGACCTTTTCTCTTGAAGAGTGGGAATGAAATAAAAATAATTGATGTAGAAACTGAAAAAATAATGTTTTACTTGAAAACAGATTTTGGGAGCTAAACTGCTGCCATCTTTAGCCGGTTAAGCGTTAGCAGCTTCCCCCCTTACTGTGTATACTTTAATGAAAATAGTGAAATTACTAGGTGCAGTTGGTCTAACAGAAAGTAAAATAAATCTTTGAGATTAAAATTTTAAGTCATGCAAAACACAAAGAAACCGACAGCCCAGTTTTTAAGTGAATGAGGCAAAAGGAGCTGAGTTAGACCAAACTGTAAAGCACTTTAAGAATAAAAAAGAAGATAGTCAGCTTGGAAACATGGAGGGCACTGACAGCACAGTCTCACTCTGCAGACTGAGTACACGGTCTGACTGCCTAAGCACACTTCAACCCTAAAGTTTGGCTTGTTTGGTGAGTGTGACCACAAGTGAACTGTACACAGGTGCGATTCACTTCTCTGCTTCAGCACATTTGGCATTGTGTGCTTCAGCATGGTACTCCTCATTCATGAGCATGCCGACACAGCGCGTACATGATTTATAATCTATGACCTGAAATTGCCCAGTCACTCCCCTCGATAATCATTTTAATCTCTGTCTGAAACAACTCCACATAAGCCATAAAAGTGAGTAAAGTTGTATCAATGTTCTGTGTTCTCCATTGTGCTGACACTGATAAGACAGAATCTTGTTAAAGGATGCTTCATAATGATGTCAGTGGGCTGTGAGAATGACGCTACAGGGGCCAATCGTACTTGAGTACAGCACGGTTCAAATGGCCAGTGTGACCACACCCCCAAACTCAATGGAGCTGGTTTGGGATGAATTGGATAGAAAAGTAAAAGAAAAGAAACCAACAGATGGGAAACATTTAGAGGAACTCAAGAAGATTTGATTTCCATCGTATAAAGAATCCCAGGAATGTGTCCAGCTGTTAGATTTGTCACAGATTGAGACGCTGATGAGTCCAAAGTTAAAAAAAAAAGGTCATCTCTGTAGGATGCTGATCAACATGCTGAGTGTATTGACATGTATCACACATTATGAAGATCACAGCTGTGTGATTATCACACCGTATGCTCCAACTCCTGTGACATTCTCTCCTTTATATTTAGGTTTTGTCACTTTAAAATAAATCAGCTAGTCCTGCACTTTTTTGATGTTTAAATTAACCCTCAGCAGGATGCTAACTCAGAGTGTGTGTGGGACCAGCCTGCATGTTTAGTAACTCTACATACTCATGACTTCACACACCCTCTATCATGATTTGGTCACTTGCCACGTCTCTCATCAATTGAAATGTCTGAAATATTCTAATGAGATGCTGAGCCGCTCATATATTTTTGTGTGTGTGTGTGTGTGTGTGTGTGTGTAGAAGGAGGAGGGTTGCATGTTGTGTTATCTCCTATCCACGCTACTTAAGCTGCATGGGGCACTTCAAACAGCCTGCAAAGGAAGGGAGCGGAGTGTGTGTGTGTGTGTGTATTTGGGGTGCACAGTGGGGGTAGCTCTCTGTACCAAGGGGGGAAATGGGACTGTGATTTCAGACCAAATTAAACCACATCAAACAGGCCAGATCAAAGAGTGCACAGCCCTCACTGTCTGTGCCAGTCTGACATCACGGCAGGATGCCCCACCCCTAGCACACACACACACACACACACACACACACACACTCACACACACACACGTTCGCACACATTTCCTTCTTCTCTGCTCCAGGTTTTCCTTAAATTTAAAAAAAAATCTTTGTGCACCCTGCTCTGTATTCCACCAACTTCTGCGTGCTCTGAAAGATATTTTGGAGTCATGATACATTTTGAACCATCCGACCCCAGGCACACAATTTCCAGGCATGAAGCAGGTTAAAAGGTTAACCTGGATCGAGTGTAACATAATACGATTGAGGCGTGTGTGTGTGTGTGTGTGTGTGTGTGTGTGTGTGTGTGTGAGGGAGAGATAGACGAGCAGCATCAATTAGAGACACTGATCTGAATTGTGTTCCTGGCTGCTCCAGTTGAACCCTTTGATGCTGCCTGATGCCAGCAGCTGTCAAGTGCTCTGTGTATACAGTGTGAATGTGTGTGTGTGTGTGTGTGTGTGTGTGTGTGTGTTTCGGGAGATAGAGACAGCTTCATAAGCAGGAGAGGGGGTGCTGCAGTTTTGAGGGATAAAGGGGAATAAAGCAGGGTGCGGGGTGTGAGGCTGGGCGTGGGGTGAAGGGTGTGTGTGGCTGTGGTTCAGCACAAAGAGAATGTTGAAACAGGTTCAAGACGTTGATGAAAGTTAAAGGATGCAGAAGGAGACAAAGAGTGTATTTTTTATGCTTTATATACTGTGTATTTGTTTTTTCAGACTTTTACTGATGATATTAATGATGATGATGATGATGATGATGATGATGATGATGATGAGAGGTTGGGGATGACTCAGGAAAAGGGTAAAATTTGAGCTCTGGTCTTCAGCTCCAAGGTTTCTAGCCTAAACTGAGCAGTTATTAATACTCTTTTAGATGCAGGAAAACTTGCTTAATCAAAATAATGATAATTCAAAAATGCATAGCAAATAGGGTTGTGATATACTGAATACTTAAATTCCAAACTCAATATTGATACCAGGCGATGAAAAATGACAATCACTTAAAAAGGCTGAAAAAAGCATTTTTATCAACATGAAAAATAGAACCCCAGGTAAATTATCAATCAAATAGAATAATAAGATAATCAGAAAATGAACAAACAAACAGGACAATCATATTTTCACTTCGTGCAAATAAATACAGAATAATTAACCCAAAATATGAGTTATACCACAATTTGACACTATTCTAACCAGGTATTAATATTTCATCTTGCAAATGATCTAAAAAATCTGTAATTAGCAAAAGCAGACAAACTGCAAAGAACAAAAATTGCCACAATAACAACATTTTTGTTTGGCTGAGGTAAAAAAAAACACAAATGAAAGAACAATAAGAACAATATCTTGAAGTATTAAACTCTTCAAGTAAATAACCATCAGTCGAATTGATACTCACAGATGTACTCTGCCACCAATTATGGCTGACTACAGTCACCACAGCTAAAAACAAAACAGCCAACATTCATGCGGGTCACCGGCCCGACTGACGCCAGTAATCAGTCTAATACAGTCAGGTAAATGATGAAAGTGAGCTTTACTAACCTGTCTGAATTTGTCACAAAGGCCAAGGTGTCTGCATGGCAAATTACTATTGTATACGGATACGGCTTTTGAGCATGGATACTTTTCAGAGTATTGATATTTTTGACCCTACTACCCTTATAGTAATAAATTCTTCAAATGCAGAAATGAAACCATGAGAAACATTTATAGTTCTGTGTTTCACTCTTCATTGTCTCAAGCACATTTTTGTTTGTATTTTGAGGCAGCAGACACTCAGTTCATAGTCACCCAGATGAGTAACTGGAGGATTATTATTTAAATGTAGAAATTAAACTGGTACCAGGAGAAGTGTTGTTTTATTTCTTTAGCTCTGTTGAGGTGTCAGTCCCAAGCTCTGATGTTTCTCCATTTTACATGTGTGTGTGTGTGTGTGTATCAGCCTGTGTTCATCATCATACCAGGGTGTAATGATGGAATCAAGTGTATATATACTCTTTTCTATATTTCTGCCTGTATTAATGTGTGTTTTTGTCTCTGTGTCTGCAGTGCTCTTATCCTGTATGGGAGGACTTCAGCGCCAAGGCCACCAAGCTGCATTCACAGCTCCGGTAACTTCTTTTTACAATACTACAGAATAAACAAAAAAAAAACAGAACCTATGTATTTTTTTAGTAATGATCTGTTCAATTAAAGAATAATGTAAGAGGAGGACAGTGGGAGTGCTTGTGCTGATGAAGTTTTCTTATTTCTTAACAAGAATTATTATTTCTATGGCTTTTACATTTTCCTCCATAGATTTAACTTAACTTTTTTTTTTTCTGTTCATTTTTATTTTGTAGAATACTTTATGACCCTGTTTTGAAAAAGTGTCATTTACCTGAATAATAATAATAATAATAATGATAATAATAATAATAATAATAATAATAATAATAATAATAATAATAACAATAATGATAATAATATTCTTTATTATTATTATTATTATTATTATTATTATTATTATTATTATTATTATTATTGATGTTGTTGATGTTACGATTATTATCTAATTTTTTAATAGAATTGAAAACAACAGATTAAATGTAAGCCACATTAAAAAAAAAAAAAAAAAAAAAAAGTTCACACATGCCTCAATGGTAGTAAAACCAGAGGTTGAAAATACTGGTTTCATGTACAACATAACCTTTTTTTTAAATAATTTTTCCTCTTCCAACTCTGTAAAGCCATTAACTCAGTTATTGAATCATTAAAGAGGGGGTACTATGTTTTTTAAAAATATTTTAACATGGGTGTATACATCAAACTAAAAGTGTACAAATTTATAAACCTCTGCATAGGTTAGGTAGCACCAAAGAACATCTTCATGAAACTTGACCAGTTGAGAGATCCGCATGTTATGAGCTTATCAAAATTTTGGGCCTCAAACACTGCAATTGACCTCAACAGGCTTCCGGAGAACTGGCCAATCAGAGAAAGGGGGGTTAGTGAAATAGAGAGCCTTAAAGAGACAGCAGCTAAAACTCTCATTTCACACAGAGGCTGAAATGATAGTTTTCTAAAACACCAGTGTGAGATTTTCAGGGATTTTCTTGAGCAATAAATCATGTTAAGCTCCTGATGGACTACCAAGGGATCATTATAAAGTCTGAAAACCCAGTAAAAAGCACAATACCCTCTCTTTAATGTCCTCACTTCTGCAAGCCAGTCAGAGGTGGTGTCTACTCCATTTGAAGTAATGAGTGTTTTCTGTTATTGTAGAACCACTGTGCTGGCTGCTGTGGCCTTCCTGGATGCCTTTCAGAAGGTGGCAGACATGGCTACAAACACCAGAGGTAAGGCAACACCTGTGTGTGTATATATGTGTCTAAGCTCAGGAAATATACACAGCTGTGTTTTCTGGTATCGCGTCTCTGGAGTGGCCTCTACACGGCAGCACTGTCAGGAATGTGGCTGCGATATCATCAAGCAGTCGACTAAATTCCCCTCTGACTGATGAAAGTGTTTCCAGCAGCCTCCAGATACACTTTGTTCACTAACTTCAAAGCATCAGTGCTGCACTGTTTACTTAGACAAACATAAAGAAGTCAACACCAGTTATCGCTGGTGCAGCAGGAGAGACTTTCTTAGACTTCTGAATGCAACACATCAGTGTGGGGCAGGAGTGGACAGTGGGAAGTGGACATCATGGGTGTATGGATGGTGGGTGTATTGATGGAAGCTTTTGTTTGGTCACTTGATTTGTTAGAGCATACCAGGGCACAGGCATCATATCTGTTGACTAGACAATTGCAGAGACTGAAACCTTGTTCACACGACAACGTTTCACTTGAAAACGCAAAAAATGCAGTGAAAAAATTATGTTTACATGGCAGCGCTGAGGGACTGATAACACTGTAGTGCACATGCCAGGCCTGTAGATGGCGCTGTGTATATTTTTATCTGATTGTAGTAGTCTGCAATTGCTACTGTTGTTGTCGCAAGGGCAAAGCTGAGCGTGACCGTGTTTCCACTGAAAACCCTGGCTTGCTGTTGACATGGCAACGGTGAAACGGCATATTTGAGAAATTCCACGCTGCAGGATATTTTCAAAAGTTTGCATTTTAGGGTTGGCTAAAACACCGGTTGTGTGTAAACAAGATGCTAGAACGCAACACTACCTTTGCATTTTACCCTATAACTGTTGTCATGTAAAGGCCCATTTCTACTCCTTTTATATGTGAAAATGCATATGTCCTTTATTTTAAACAATGTTGCTGACTCTGCTAACATACCGCCATGCATCCTTTACGTTGGCATCATCATTAACCAATACATCCACTAAGAGGGAAAGCCAAGAGTCAAAAGTTCAACAGTTTTAACATGGTGACTGTGGAGAAGGTATTGCTAATGTGTCTCTTAAATTAAAGACAAAAACAGAGGTAGTGTTGTGAGAGAGGTGGTTGTTCAGGCTGTTAAATAAATCCTTTCCTTCAACAAATTCCCTCATTGTTATTTATTATTCCTGTCCTGCAAAGCTTGGATAGTTATAGTAACACTGGCTCCATGATTTTCTGAGGAAATGTGCAGAAACACGAACGAAATGAACAGAGTACGGACAAAAGGATCCTTCCGTATCCAGACCTGCGTTTGATGTTGAACATAAATGGACCTTTAACAGCGCCTAAACCTCATGGATTTGATCAATTATGCATTAACCAGCTCTCACTTCAAGCTCATCAGTTTTGTGAATAGTGGACTTTTAGCTATGCTGTTTGCTTTAGATATCATATTTTTAAAACAGAGGTTCTCGCTTGTTTTTCACCCAGGGTTTCAACCCTGTCCTGAGTACAAGCTTATTTTATGTTGACTCTTCCCTCCTGTCACTCTAAGCCATCATGTCCTGCTATTGAACCTAAACACTATGGTTAATCTAATCAAAAAAGGCGGAGAACAGCACCAGAATAACTGCAGATGGAAACCAAGAGCATCAAATTTGGAAGTGTTGACCACTAAATGAGCTGCTGTGTTGGACTCACTGGGAGTGAAAACAGGCTGCAGATGGAACTGTGGTTCATGGGTTGAATTTTGTGCTTTTTCTTGACGCTTGATATTGAATGTGTGGGCTTAAAGCTGGGCTCTGGTTCTGATGTGTGTGGGCTGAGAGCTGAAGAGGTCAGACGCACACCCGGTGCCCACTGAGGGCCATCTGAACGCTGTGGCACACGGAGAGAAGAGACAGACTACGTTGTGATCGAGGGAACTTCTTCCTCTGTTGTATATTATTAGCTGCAGCTGCCAGACAGTGTGTGTGATGCTGGTGTGTGTGTATGTGTGTGCGTGTTTGTGTGTGCAGCCCCAGGTGGGATCTTTCAGAGGAGGATGCAGGAAGAAGCTCGTGCTGCTTTTACAGGCCAGACAGGAAATCACTGAGCTCTGTCAGCTCATTATACATGCTGCTACCCCTGCCACACACACACGCACACACACACACACACACACACACGAGTCTAAAATAAAACATAAGCGGAGTTTGCACGAAGATGCAGCGTGTGCATCAGAGGCTCTTTGTACTTTCTGTACTGATGAGTCACTCCCGCTGGAGTCCATTTGTCACATTGCTGCACAGAGCTCTGCTCTTCCTCACTCTCTGATGTTCTCTAATAGATTCGTTAAATGGATGAAGGCAGAAGACGGCACCAATAATGATGCTCTCTGTCTTCCTGCCATTCTTTATATCAATGTGCTGCTTATTACAGCATGTGTGTGTGTGTGTGTGNGCTGCTTTTACAGGCCAGACAGGAAATCACTGAGCTCTGTCAGCTCATTATACATGCTGCTACCCCTGCCACACACACACGCACACACACACACACACACACACACACACACGAGTCTAAAATAAAACATAAGCGGAGTTTGCACGAAGATGCAGCGTGTGCATCAGAGGCTCTTTGTACTTTCTGTACTGATGAGTCACTCCCGCTGGAGTCCATTTGTCACATTGCTGCACAGAGCTCTGCTCTTCCTCACTCTCTGATGTTCTCTAATAGATTCGTTAAATGGATGAAGGCAGAAGACGGCACCAATAATGATGCTCTCTGTCTTCCTGCCATTCTTTATATCAATGTGCTGCTTATTACAGCATGTGTGTGTGTGTGTGTGAGGCAAGCCCAAAGGGTACTGATGATCCTGCGCTCTGCTTTTGTACCAACTCTTCTATTTATGTGCCTGCGCTGGCTGTGTTTCCATTTAGCGTGACAACCACATTTTATGTTCACTGAGGAATATTCATCAGCTGAGTAAAAAGAATGAAAAAGCTGTCGGATGATCGTACTCAGATGGTTTCTGAGAGTTATTATGGCCACATATTTACAGGATGCAGAACCATTCACTACACCAAGGCTGAATCAAGATGAATGCTTCCTGCTGGGGTTGAATGGATCATTAAAGACCTTTCAGGGGTTGGGATGATAGATCTGCACCCAGAAATGAGCATAATTTCATTTTATTAGTGACTGGATTTGTCACTTTGAGAAATGAATCTGCAAATCTCCTGTCGGGCTCATCCTGTCCCAACCCTCCACTGTAGTGGTGATGTCTTCTAAACAGCTTCGTTAATTTGCCAAACAATTTTGCAGGGACTGAAATACCATGAAACCTGTCTGAGTACCAACAAAAGTTTTGTGGTGACCAACCCCAAACTTCCCAGACGCTATAAATTTGCATCGTTGCTCGACACCTTCTTCTTGCGAGGGTTTCCAGTGCTTTCCAACCTAAACTGTTTACTCCCCCATTTAGATGTGCAAAATTAAAGCACAAAATTAGAACAAAGGGTTAACCTTCAATCTGCTTGACTGTCTAATTTTGATTTCTTTTAATACTTGAGTATATTTGTGTCAGCAGAAGTAAGTGTAGATCTTTTGTTTGATGATACAGAAAACTGTCATAATGAAGTCTACCAATGAGAATCCCAGAGTTTGAAATGGAACACAGCCCTTTTAGTGTCGCCAGAGTCTCACAGTCTCTTTTCTACGACAACTATTTTTGTTTATGTAGTTAGTGAGAGGTGTTGGTGACAGAGGCTGTTCAGGGAGGATATTACAAGAGTTTGTTACTGAGATATGAGACAGAAATGTGAGTTGTGAGTGACTTAAGTTTTAATTGCTAAGTGAGTCATTGCGGCTGGGCTCATCCCAGTTTAGGGTTAGGAGGAGAGAACCTCTAATGAATATCTGGAGTCTACTTTCTTGGTCTGTTGTTTCATCAACCTGATCCTTGGTAAAGAGGAATAACCACTGACCAATGAATTACAGAGCTGTCATGTAATCTGGCACCAGAAAAACTAACTTACATGGCAAGAGGAAAAGTTGAGGACTTAAACAGGATATGGTCTTCTTTCTTAAACACATAGTAGTGGACAAGGACTGTTGCAACCACCTTAAAGACCTAGAAAGACTCAGTATTAGTTCCATGGATGAAGTACAAGCATTGTGAAGTAGAAATGGAGATGAAGAAAGTAACTCAAATGTGAACTTGTGACGCATTGAGTTTCTGTGTGTCTGTTTGCATTTTAACAATCTTTAAAACATATGTTCAGTACAGGCTAAAAGTTTGGACACACCTTCTCAGTCAATGAGTTTTCTTCATTTTCATGACTATTTACATTGTAGATTCTCATTGACGGCATCAAAACTATGAATGAACACATGTGGAGTTATGCACTTAACAAAAAAAGGTGAAATAACTGAAAACATTTTTTATATCCTAGTTTCTTCAAAATAGCCACCCTTTGCTCTGATTACTGCTTTTCTATACTTTTGGCATTTTTCAAGAGGTCGTCACCTGAAGTGGTTTTCTCTTCACAGCTGTGCCTTATCAGAGTTAATCAGTGGAATTTCTGGCTTTATCAATGGTGTTGGGACCATTAGTTCTTTTGTGCAGAAGTCAGGTTAATACACAGCCGACAGCCCTATTGGACAACTGTTAAAATTCATATTATGACAATAACCAATCAGCTAACTAAAGAAAAAGGAGTGGCCATCATTACTTTAAGAAATGAAGGGCAATCAGTCTGGTAAATAGTCATGAAAATAAAGAAAACACAAATTGAATGAGAAGGTCCAAACTTTTGGCCTGTACTGTATGCTGAATATCCTAGGCATATACTGACCTTGTTAATAATTCATTTATTTTGTTTACCAAAGATCTTATTGAGAGTGGGAGGAAGGTGGGTTAAAAGAGTCTTTGTTGTTGTTTGTTATTTGTGTTGTTGTGTTCAAGAAAGTAGACTTGGGGGCACAGATGGCCTAGTGCAGGGGTGGCCAACCCGCGGCTCGCGAGCCGCATGCGGCTCTTTGCCTGCCAGTGTGCGGCTCTTCTGTCCATTCTTAAAAAAAATGAGGTGCTTTGAAAAATGTATCAGGTGTGGGCGGGGTGAGTGATCGGAGTAGAGTGCACATGTGCAGATGAGAGCGTGTTGAGCTCGAAGCCTTACACAGTGTGTGGTTCGGAGGGAAAAGAGAACAGTGCAGTTACTGGGGCACATTTCTGCTTAACGAAAAATGGCTGGGAAAAGTGTGCAGCGAAGCGCAAGTTTAAGACTGAACTGAGGACTTTTTTAACAGAGTGGAGAGTGAATTTTTCTTTGTTGAACGTAATGGAAAGCCATTCTATCTCATATGCCAGACATCGTCGGGACATTTCAAAGCTGTTGATATCTGTTATCGTTGATACAGGCATTTGTCACGTGTTATATTTTTGGGGTAGAAAAGTCAGTAAAGGAGAAGAGAGAGAGAGGGAGAGACTGTGACTGTGTGTGTATGTCTGTCAGTGGCGATTGCTCTAAGACTGCAAGGGAAGCTCAGCTTCCCCTAAAATGTAAATTCAAAAAAAGAAAACGTGGTGAAATATGTACCGCTGTGTGTATATTTCATTTACTAAATATGCACCATGACGCCTTCATCTTTTATTCAGAATCAGCTTCAGGAAACCGACACAAATTCCCTGCAGCTCCACAGTGTTTTACACAGACGGACGCTGATGCTCAGCTCTGGGGTCTATGGAGCAGGGGGCGGGCCCTGACGCTCAGCTTCTGGATGATGATTGGATGATCTGTCTGAGGCTAAATCCCTTTTTGATTGACAGGGAAATGAGCGAATCATTGATCTTGCAAACATGCACCGGAGCATTTTCAGAGTTTTTTCAGAGTTTTTTCATTCCGTTGTTCTTGATAGATCCGGAGACTTCACTGATACCCGGTCACTTTATCTTTTTTAAAAACGATTAGAAGAAGAAAGGGGGTAGAATTTACATACAAAGAAATACACACATTCATGATGTCTTAAATCGTCTCTTTCCTTATTTTGTTTTAACATTGTTGTTGGTTTTAATTTTTCTGATGTTTTTTCTCCTTTTTGGTGGTGGTTTTTTAGCCTTTTACAAAAATAAAAGTTACATAATTTTATATAGTTTCCTCTACTCCTTCACACAAAAGAGAAAATAAAGGGGAAATAAAGTCATAAAACAAAGAAAAGATACAAGTAAAATTAATCTGTGAAGCACTTAGTAACATTGTTTTGAAAAGTGCTGCATAAATAAAGTTATAATTATTATTCTGTAGGCTGGGAAAAAATGAACTTCCTCTCCTTGAAAGACCAGCAGCTGCAACTGTTATGTGTGTGTGTGTGTGTGGAGGTAAGGGATGTGAAGATGTGAAAAAAGACAGATGGACCGGGGGGACAC
This sequence comes from Thalassoma bifasciatum, assembly GCA_008086565.1. Classification (NCBI taxonomy): domain Eukaryota; kingdom Metazoa; phylum Chordata; class Actinopteri; order Labriformes; family Labridae; genus Thalassoma; species Thalassoma bifasciatum. The sequence goes on from RPOG01004250.1 coordinate 26,681, forward strand.
TGGTTTGGAAACGTGGAAATGTACTGATTTTCATTTATTGTCAATTCCCGTTTGTGTGAGAGAGTTTGTGAGCCCACATTTAAGATGTGGCTCTTTGTAGTGCCACTGTGATTTTTTTGGCTCTTGGTGTCTGACTGGTTGGCCACCCCTGGCCTAGTGGTTCGCCCTCAAGTGGGTGGCCGAGGTTTGAATCCGACCTGCGGCCTGTTTCCCGCATGTCACTCCCCACTCTCTCCCCCTTTCCTGCTCTGTCCACTGTTCTCTATCCACTGTCCTCTCTCTTCTATCCAATAAAGGCACAAAAGCCCCAAAATAAAATAACTTAAAAAAAGAACGTTAATTTAAATGGAAAAATAATAAACAAATTGTGAAAAAAAGGAGGAATAAATGGATGGATTGTTTGACTGTGGCGCGATAGAATATGTCATAATCTTTTCCATCTAACACAAACAGGAACTCACTTTTAGGATCTCAGAACTCTTTCTCTCTGATTGAGTCTTGTAAACATGCTAGAATCATCATGTGAGCATATAGTGACATTCTGACATACTGTTTTAGAATTTAGCTCAGAGCAAAGGTCCACAAGCTTCTGGTCACAAACTCACAAACTTTTCCACTTAAAACAAAGGTGGGATGAGAAAATAGGCTTGAGAAATTCAGGAACTTTACCTACAGAAGTGAGGGAACATGAGCTTCACCAAGTTTGATAAAGAAAACCTTTGCATGTAGAGAACAGCTGCATAAATCTAGATTATCTACAGTCATGTGAAATGTAATTAATAATACTTAAGATTATTTAAAATCCTTCACAGTACAGCAGGACTTTGCTCCTGTTGGATCAGAGCCAGGCTTTGTTTCCAGCTCAGTCTCTCATGTAAACGTTCACTTTTCTTCTAAAGCTGAAAGAAAAAGTTAAGTGGGTGACAGAAACACTTTTTTCCAGGGAGTGATGGTGTGTGTGTGTGTGTGAAACTGGGGTTTAGCAAGTAGGTGATATCCAGAGGGAGGAAATGTGTGAGTGTGTGTGTGAGATCCCCTGTGAGGGGTGAACCTGAGTTCACTCTCAGAAGTGCTCCCCCCTCCCCTCATGTGACCCACACACACACACACACACACACACACACACACACTCTCTCTCTCCCCTGGGCACACAACTGTACATGAATCTGAGTGTGTGTGTGTGTGTGTGTGTGTGTGAGTGTGTTCTATGTTAATGACCTATTTATCACCCACTTTTCTCACTACTCCTCTTCATCAGTGTCTCAGTGTAACACAGTCACAGATGTCCAGTNTTTGTTTTTTCCTGTTTCCTCTTGGCTGGAAAAGCGTGACTCTATTTTTTTGTTGTAAAATGCTGAAAGCTGTTAAATTAGCACATTGAAGATTGAGTTTCCAATTTGGGCTGCTCCTCCATCTGTGGTTTTAAGCTGCCAGGTTCATTGATCTCAGCGGCCGTTCTGGAGGAGAGTTGGACTACAGACTCTGTTTATCTCTCAGAATAGTTAAAGTCTTTAATACACTAACAGGCAGGACCACAGAAAACACCACAGAAGACTAGTTACAGATAAGACAGGAATCAAATCATAGTATTAAGAGGATAATGTTGGTATAATCTGCTGCTCTGATTGGTGACTGTATCTGAGCAGTAGGTTATACTTTAATATTCACAAGTATCATTTATAATATGAGCACTTTTAATTCATCAGCACCACAGCGTTTTAAGTATCCAGATCCAGAATCAACTGTGCAACAAAGAGACTGTGAAGCAGACAGGTAAGAACAGGCAACTTGTGCTTACGTCTGGAAACAATGTTCATCCTAATCAGTTATATTTAACTTCACAAGAAAATCCACATAGTTGATTTTCAAGAAGGAGGCTGGCTGATGATTTTACATCCTCCTTTATGATATTTGAGCCTCATATGGATCAGCCATATGCTCATCGTTTTTTTTCAAATTCCACCTGAATTATTGAAAAATTATACAGTATCTTATTGTCAATGACTTTTTTCTTGTTGCCTTAACAAAAATTAATTTTATACCATTACAATTTTTGTTCGCCTGACAATATAGTATTCTTGTGACGGTATTAGATGCCTCTTTTTTCTTCATAACATTGTCTCACATAACTATATCAATTTATTTATTTATCATTAACACAACAACTTTTATTGTTGTGACATGTTGACATTATTCTGTAACATTTGCCTTTTTTCTCTCACAAATTGTCATATTCTTGTACCTTGCAACCTATATTTTTCATTCATAACAATATTTCTTAATTTTCTGCTATTTTGACATTTTTGTGGCACTGTGATGATCTTTTCCCATAATGTGCATGTGCATCATAATTCTTTTAAAATTTTGAATTCATTCCTGTAACAACACAACTAATATTCATTTACTGTAGCTTTAACACTCCAATGTAAGAAATAATCATTTACTTTTTATTCCTATTAATTAATCTTTGCATTTGTTATTATCAATTCAACGTCTTTATATCTGTCTGAACCAGACTCAGAGCTAAATGATAAAGTGAAACAAAAGCACAGGTTCATCAAAGCTTAAACGAAGAGTTGTTAATAGATCATGCAAAAACATTTCCAGGAGAACCTTTAAAAACCATTTTCCTGCGGAGATAACTCTTTGTGAGATGTTATTTTGGTGCCATTTTTGACTCATGTGACTCATAGTGAATCTTTGTGATCGATAGTAACTTCTTTGTGTTGTTGTCCTTGTCATTAAGGTGCAGTCTTAAATGTATTAAGTTTATCAAGCATCATAATGCTTTAACGTTAAACTTACCATTTCACTACATTATATCACACTTAATTTTTTCAGTTTTCGCTACACCCTGACAGGAAAGGTCATCATTCTGACCGCCTTTTTTTTTTTTTTTTTAATGTAGCAGGGATTTGCTTCTTCCCATTTTTTTGCATCATCAATAGACATTTTTATTCCTTGCCTTCACTATTAGTACACTCCACTGCACATTAGGTAATCATGGTTGAGTACATACATTAACCATTGAGAGTTCTGATGACAAAAGTCATTCAAGAGCCAAAGGCCAACATTGTGATGTCACATTCAAAAGATCAGTACCCTGTTTCCACTGCAACTTCTCCACCACCGCTCTGCCTTTGTGCTCTACACTGAGCCCTGCAGGCATAATATATCTGTTCAATGTCATTACATTATAAAACCATGACAATGCTGTGGAGGCCTGTGAGGGATTACAGAGTCTAACTGAAGTGTCTTGAACATGAAATGAAACACGCTTCCTTATTTAAAGTAATGTTTGATGGAGACATTAAATACGTGTCTGGAAAAGCCAGACAGTGATGACCATCAGGGGAAAAGGTTAATGTGGCGTTGACACCATACACACTGTGTGTTGATCAGACTAATCACTGATCCTCGAGGTCTTTAACACTAGAGGAAAACAGTTTTGCACCATCTTTCTATTTCACTGTTCCTGTCTTTATCCTCTGAATGCCTTTAGTTTTTAGTGTGAGCTGATGTCTCTGAGTCCGACTCGCTCTCCCTCTCTTTATATTCTGCACACTCTCTCTCTGCAGCAGCAGCAGCAGTAAAGCCGGGGTCATTCCCAGGACTCTCACTATGCACAGTTGGCACACGGAACAGCAGTAAAGTGCCACTATGTGTGTGAGTGTGAGTGTGTGTGTGTGAGAGAGAGAGATGCTGATGAGGATGATGATCTGATGTTACTGAATGTCTTGCAGTTTTATTGCCAGACTGCCTGCCTGCATCTTATTACAGGGTTTCATAATGAATATCATAAATCTTGTTAATACACTCTCTCTCTCCCTCTCACTCACTCACTCACACACACACATGGACTCTTAAATATGCATGCATGCTGTCATGCGTGCAAAAACCGAGCTGCGTCCTCTTCATCCTTCAGACTGTGAGAGATAAAGTCTGAACTCTGACTGCAGGATTAGTTGGTTTTTAAATATGGATTTGAGTTTTTCTAGGAGTGTTTGGTGCATGTTCCAGAAGTATTTTACAAGAAAAGAAACTATGTGTTTAAATTTACATCAAATCATATTTTTTATTACATTTTTATAACTTCAGAGAGGAGAAAGTGATGATATCCTCTTGGCTTTTTCTGTAACTGTTCCAGCTCAGGTCATTTAAAATACTGCCTATAAAAACACATTTACCTTTCAATTACAAAATCTCTGGTGTAACTGAGACTGACATATGAATTCATACCTATTTGAATGGTAAAGAGCTAAATACAATCTCATTAGATTTAATGTCATAATTTGAAAGGGCTGCGTTATGTTACCTGTGAGTAAGATGACTTAAATGAAGTAACTACACAATGATTGTTGAGCTATATGGTTAAAGTCAGCTGGATATTTTTTTTGTAGTTCTCTCTGTTTTCTAGTCCTCCGTCATGATTTAAAAGGTTTAGTTTCACTCTGAAATTGTGGGACTAAAAAAAAAACACCATCAAAGTGGAAATTTCTTTAAGACTCATGTTCAAAGAAACAGCCGACAGATTTTGTTCAAGAACCTGATGTTCTTACCTGAATTTGTGTACACAACTTTTCTGCTGCATTTTTCTTGATGACTGCTTTGAACTGTTAGATTTTTTTAAATAATGGAAAATGAATTTAGAAAATAAGATAAAAAATGAAATGAAAATATTGTTAAAACATTAGTATGTAACTTTACCTCCTAAATGTGGTCCAGTCTTTTAAAATCTTACCCTTTTGATTACCCCACGATCTAATGTTCATACCTGCTGATCATTAGTTCTACTGAATCTGGGTAAACATGAGCTTTGGTGTTTGATTTGACCGATTACTCATTTTTGCCATCTACTGGTCTGACATGCATATGTAGGCCTTTCCAACCAGTCTAGAAAACAATAATTTTCTCATTAATTTTCTTTCTTTAAATTGAACTTAAATTATGCAGACAGAAAATCAGCGATAAAGCAGCTTTTGCCTTTTGTACGAAAAAAAAAACAAAAAAAAAAAAAAAAACAAAGCACTGGGCTGAAATATGTGCTACTAAGTGATATACAACATCTCAACATCATTAGTTTTACTTTACCGTTGTTTCTTGACAGTAGCTGAGGCTATCTAGCTGAGATCTTGGTTGATCCACCAACTCTTGGTTGGTACAGAGGAGCTGCGTATTTAATCTAATAAATCTGATCATGGGTTCAACCCACGAGACCTGAAATGTCACAACACTCTTCCATCCTGTGTACGTTCAGGATGTTTAGTTTGATCCACCATTCATTAAAGAAGGATTCATTAGTGGAAGGTTAGTGGAAGGATTTGCTTTTTCGTCCCTGATTTGATTTAGTTATTTTAGTTTTCAATATCTACCTATAGTTATGAAGTCCCAATCCAATGTAATACAGCAAAGCAGGACTGCTGTTCTACACCAATGTACCATATATTTTATTGTATTATTTTATCACCAGCCTCAACTTTATGAGGCTCGGTGGTCCGTGTACATTCTGTTCATTCTGTTTCCTATTTTGAAACGCATATCGGGAAACAAAAAATGAGCATTTTTCTTTTTTCAATACATTTAACAGATAGTGAAACAAACAAAAAAGAGCCATTTTCCATTAGAATATAGCCATCAAATTGTATTTTCTTTTGTTTTCTAATAATGGATTTTAATTTTCTTAGATAAATACGGAGAATCAAATCTATGTTAATCAAAAATGGAAAAAAAAATGCAGGAAATCTGTTTTATTACAAGGTGAACCGTAAGCACTATCCTGTTTTTTTTTTCAAGTGATTAGCACTCTAGCATAACAGCAGCAGACCATAGACATGTAAACTTTCTAAAAAATTTTACCATAGACATATAAAGAGACGTAAAGAGTTTGAAATGAAAAAATGGCCTGAAATTTGTTTTTTGATTTGCGTTTCAGAATTGGAAATAGAATGAACGGAAGGTACACAGACTACGGTTATACTGATGCATCAGCACTCAGCGGCAAATTGTGCTCAATGACGTCTAACCGAAATGGGATGAGAAGATCGTCTAAATTGCTGATCAAAGAACAATCAGAAAATGCCAAAACTGGCCCCACTCCAAAACTTGTGATCAGTATCGGGAACATCCCTTTGAGAAATGGTTAAGAGCAGACGACTTCACCCTGGTGTGCAAGGAACCCAATGAAAGATGTTTGTACACCCAGGTCTGTCAAGTCAGGCAATCTTGGAGCAACAAATTCTTTCTGTGAGTTGACAAACAGCCATGAAGGTTTACATCGTGATTCTAAACTGGTCCTCATGTTTGATGTGATGAGGTTAGAAAAAAATAGTCTGGGATTAATGACACCTAAGATTATAAGCGTTAGTTCCTCACCGTTTTAAAGCGTTCTCACTGTTTCTCTGTTTCTTTGCCTCCACACATCATAGTAGTAGACTCTGCAAACTTATCTTTCTTATAAATCGATCATGCAGCACCAACTTTTTTTGTTCTTTTCCTCCGCTTGTGCTTCTTTAGCATGACGCTCTTGTCTTTGCTCTCTCAGTGCATTGTTAAAGGAAAACATGCTGTAATCTCTGTCAGTAGGTCGTGTTGCATCCCACATGTGGTCAGAACTGATGTTCACTTGGACACTTTTGCAGGATAAACTTGATTCTAAGGTATGAAAAGCCCTCAAACATTTACTGGATCAGGTTGTTTTCATGTTAAAAAACGTGCAGTCTGACCTTTGCTGTGAATGCACTTTCCTCGCTAATTTAATCGTTTTTTGTCTGAAGAACACTAAACTGGTGGCTTATGATTACACTCACCGTACACTTTGTACTGAATATGATTGATTGTTTTCTACCAAAAACATCTGAAGTTCAGATAAACTGTGAAAGTTTATTCAAAGTGCAGATGGGGAAAGTGGAGAAAGGAGCTGGAAAACTCATTTAAAGCTTTTTTTATCTCTTTCTGTGAAGTCAGAGGAAGTGAGCTGGGGGCAGGAAGCTATGAACTTTATGGGAAATGTGGTCTTGATTTTGAGAAGCACTACCACAGTAACACCAGTGGTGTGACACAGAGGCTACCAGTGATCCTGAGCGTGCTCACAGGCCTTCATGGTCATTTCACCAAGGCAGGAATGTAAATTTGAGGTTTATTGGTGTTTAAATCTGCAACATGCAGCACATTTAAAACATGGCACAAAGACGACACTGAGTTTTAGTAAAAAAAAAAAAAGAAAGAAAGAAACCCCGGATTAAGGCACAGTGGCAGATTGTAGATGAACTGTAATAAAAGTCTTTAAATGATGATAATGAGATAATGCAGAGCAACAGTGGAGGGTTGTTTAGGTCCACAGAGGGATGGAAGGGTGACTGTATGGAGAAGACAGAGGCTCCATGTTTGTGAGACCATGAAGTGAAACAAGTGATAAAGACAGAAAATGGACAGAGGAGTTTTGTCTCAAACTGTGAGGAAGTGTTCAGCAGCAGGACAGAGGAGAGCTGCTGAGGAGACTCAAACTTCAGCTTAGACAGCTTCACACAGAGAGTAGAAGGAGAACTACATCACTCTTTAACTGCATTTAGAAAAAGCTGAATGTTGAGGAGCTGATGGATACTGAATCTGACGCAAATGTGTATTTGGTGGATTAGTTCCCTGTTGTTTTTCCTTTTGCAGTAAATCCCCTACCTTTGGCAAGTGTAAGTGTTGCTGAGTATGTTGGCGGGGTGAATGAGAAATTTGCCAAATCTGCTCTGCCAATGCCAGAGAGCTTATTCTGCTCTTGCATTGGACACTTGTCGTTTTAAACTTCTGGTAACCCCCTTATTGGTTGCTATTAGGGCTGAACAATTCTAGAAAAAGGTCTAATTGCAATTTTTCTGGCAGATATTGCAATTTCAGTTCAGTTCATGATTTTCTTCAAATCAAGCTTCAGTGATGTTTTCACAATGTACAGTAACATTTACAAACTTGACGGAAAATTACATCAAACCATTGAATAAAAAGCTATTACTCTGATGCAAGGATGAAAACTGAAGGTAAAAATTGTCTCCAAATGTATTTATCAACAGAAAAAAAATGCATGTACATTCTTTAAAGTCATTGACTAATACATGCTATAACAACTGAAGGACAAAAAGAGCCATCTTTGACTCTTAATTAAAAAAAAAAATAATGCTGTTCAAAATATCCTTAATTTTGCTGAGTTAAAAAAGAGATGTAAAACAGAGAATAATTATACATAAAAAAAAATTCAACAATCCCAAGGTAAAAAAAAGATCTTGCCCAATATTCTTACAGTTGAAGTAAGTGCGTGTAAAATAGCTGACACAACAGATCCTGGGTCAGCAAAAATATCCCAGCTTCGGCGATCACATGATGACGATATCTGAAATTGCTGTTTCAATCAGAAAGCAATAAATGGTTCAGCCCTAATTGCTGTTAAACATGCAGATATTAGAAATGAATATGAAAAAGAAATAGTCATAGACAGAGAAAATCTTCTCTGGTGTGCAGTGAGGGGGCAAATGATGAAGCAAACCCCTCAGAGCCATTGGATGAATTAATACTTTCTTTTTCAATAAATGTCTCATACGGCTCTATTCAGGGAGCCAAACTCTAAGGATGGAAGAACACACCTGTACTTTTTTTTCAAGTGCAACCTTACAAAGCCACGGCAGGGACAGACCCTTATGAACATCAGTGATCACACACAGGATGCTGGTAAAATCAGACACATCACAAAAGCAGGGGCTGGAGTGGAGGTGAGTTGCAAAGCAGTTTACAGAGGGAGCAGCAAGAGTGGGCAGACTGAAGCAGTTTCAGTAAAATGCACATTTTGCTGATTGCTGATTGGATGTGTTGGTGTAATCAGCTGATGTGGCTGGTGTTAAGAGAAGCTGAAGTTCTTTGGGCTGAGCTTTGTATTGTGGCCTGCTTGAACTACACTATGGTTGCTTTCCCGTGACCGCTGAGGTCGTATGTAAAAATATCTGCTTATAAGCACTGCTGGTGTCCGGTACATTGCACTGTTATGCACAGGAGTGGAAGTAATCTAGTAAAAAAACTCAGATTACTGTAATTAAGTAGTTTTTTGGGGTCCTTTTACTTAAATAAGTACATTCTCAAAACTGTACTTTTACTTGCACTTAAGTAATAATTATGCCATGTAATCTACTTAGTTACTTTTAAAATCAAAGTTGAGTACTGAGTACAATTTTCATCAATATCTAGACATTTTATCTGCATTTTTGTAGCCAGTGAGGTGATTTGATAGAAACAAGCCAATGAAAACCAGGAAATATGGGTGAAAAACACAACAAAATAAAAAGATTTAATGGATGTTAATGATTGATCGCTAATTGATTTTGTGTTAAGAATTAAACCAGTTAAAAATGTGTTAATGGATATTCTACCAATAGTCGTGGCAGCAACTGCACCTCATCTAATTTTGTTTTTTTGTCTGCCTGAGACCTTTGCTGAATAAGGAAATAAAAACTTAAAATGAGAAAAAAGACAAAAAACAACCAATCAAAATGAGCAAAAAACACTTGTTTTCTATCTTATCAGTTATTGACGATTATTGATTGTTAGTGTTTTAACTATTAGTAAAGCAAAACACAAAATTTAGAGCCCTATTTGGAGAGGTGACAGTGACATCACCAGTTAAAAGTAACTAATAATATGAGTCTGGTTTTTTTGACAAATACTCTGTACTTTAAATTGAGTATTTTTCTAACACCAGTACTTTTACTTGTGATTTAGTAATATTTTAGCAATGTAACAGTACTTATACTTGAGTACAGATTTTCAGTACTCTTTCCACCACTGGTTATGCAGCACAAAAAATGCATTTCCTTCTTGTTTTCAGTAAAAAGCACAGTAACTATCTACATGGCAGGTGAAGTTCTCACTCCCAATGCACACACACAGCGTAAGCCATGGTCTGCAAGCACCACAGTTTTTGGCTGCGTCAGTTCACACTGGATGTTTCTCCATAGTTGTTGGATACAAGATTTTTGCACCTTCAAACTGGCCTAGGGGTGCCAGGGGGATGTTCCTCTAAAACTTATTTACTTAGAGAATAACAAGATACATTTTCTTGCTTGTAGCTCCGTTGCTCCGTTTTATTGACCTTCTTCGTTTGTTCATAAACAAGATATCTAGTCTGTCACAGGAACCATGTGCCACCTAGTGACTGTTTTGAGGACAGATCTTACAGATGTAGAAGCAGTGAACACAGAAATATAGCATTCTATTGCTCTTCAAAACACTTGGAAAATAAATTAAAAATTAATAATAATGGGCTCTTTTTCTAACCATGAAGTCATAAATCCACTGTACATAAGTCTTAAAAACTTTTTTCCCCACACATTAAATCTTTTTAACAGCTATTTAACCTTTGTATTCCTTCCAGACTGTGCACATTTATGAATTTAAGTCACATCTTTTTATATCCCTTTACAAGATCACAAAAGAAACACATATTCCCATGGACAGCTTAATGTACTGGTGCTCCACAGACTTCAGGAAATTAATTCCACACCTCCTGTTTTCTTTCAGTGTCCTTATAGAAATTGCGTTGTGCCATATAGAACCCTATGAAGTTTTTCACCACCAAAATAAACTTTTCCCCATCCATGGTGTTGGATTACCTCTGGGTCTCTCTGACCTGCTCTTTTCCATCCCTGTGACACTGAAACTGACCTAGTTTTGATTTACAAGGATGAGATTCAAGATCTTAAGTCAGAACATGATGCTTTGTTTTGAATGACTGAATACTCTGTTGGTTCATGGTGTCTGTTCTCCTTCTTTTGGTATGAGCTACTCTACAGATTGATGTTTCTGCAGCAAAACAGCTACAAGCAGCTGTTGGTGGCACATGTCAGGGACTGACTGCAGTGTGGGCCGTGTGAATGCAATGATGGACTTGAGTGGAAGCTGAGTGCAGTGTAGTGTGCTGTGCTGACGTTCACGAGGCTGTGTGTAAGAACTGAGGATTGATTGCATCGCTAACTTTCCTCTCTAGCATCAAGAGATGTAACGGATGTTTCTCTCTGTTTTAAATTGACTTCTGATACTTAAGTTCTTAACCCTCTGATGCATGACTTATGAAAGTCAGTGTCAGGATTTTTCCCTTGAGTGTTTTTATTTGTCTTAAGATATGAACAAAAAGTTTTCCATTTTTTTTCTTTTTTAATTTGTAACTGAGCATTCAACATAAAACAGTGTGAACGTAATGTAAATATGACTTATTTTTTTGCTTGACTTCTTTTCTTTTCTTTTTCTTTATCTTTTAGTAATTTCATGAATAATCTTTTTTTTATGCTGTGTGAAACATTTTAACTCTCTTTCATCCATTTTAACACTAAATAATTTATAGTTTATAAGCTTCATCACCCTCAAATGTTTGTCTATACCTTTATATATATAGATATACATTTGGAAAAAAAAAAGAAAACTTTTTTTTCAGGCCCTAAGAAGAATGAAAATATCCTGACACAGGCTAATATGAATTTCCACCACATGAACCATCAAATTTAGGAGTAAATAACCTTGAAATAGGTGTCCACTGTAGTGACCACTATGCACCACAGGGGTAATTACATAGACATAGATAATTCTTTATTGGCCAAAAAAAGGAAATTTGTTTCAACAGACAGTCAGATCAAGTTGGCGTTAGCACCAGTTCATTTAACATGGGCAACATAGAAGATAATCCTAAAGAATTAAAAAAAAAATACACAAACAGAGTAATATAAATACGGGGGGGAAAAAAATAGTGAGCTAGCTTGACGAGGGTTAAGATGGATGAAGGAACACAACTCCTTTGAAAACGGACCCTTCTGTATTTTAAGAGTTCTGTATCTGCGTTCAGAGGGGAAGGAGCTAGGAGGAGATGTGGAGGAGGTGCTCAGTGTTTGAAACTATTGATTTGGCCAATCATTGATGTTTTTTGACATCACATGCTCCTCCTCTGGTATAAAGCTGCTGTCAACTTCCTCTGCGGTCGATAAGCTGCTGTTCACGATGCCATGATTCATTTCATTAGTGCCATTGCATGGAGTCATAAAACAGTGACGTGGCAAGTAAAGCTACTTAGAGTGCTGTGTGTATTCAATCAAAATATCAATATTTAGCCCCATGTATTGATTATTGTATCACACAGGTCAGGATGATGATTTATTGGGATAATATTTACTTCCATACTTACATTACAGTATTAAAAAGATGTTTCTGCCTTTTTGTTTTTGCTTCATAGCCTCTTTGTTCAATGTGTTTGTGTGTGTGTGTGTGTGTGTGTGTGTGTGTGTGTGTGTGTGTGTGTGTGTGTATGTGTGTGTGGGTTCATTCAGTGTAATAAAAAGGACTCAACACCCCGTCATTAACTAGTAGGCTGCCTGGCAGAGCACCCCATGCTGGCTGCACTGATGACTCCCCATGTGGGAGGAAGTGAGGTTGCACTCACATGTGAGGCCACTTAAGTTAATACGGACACACACACACACTGTATATACAAACACATGCAACTCAGCAAGAGTGGTTTCCCTTATTCAGCTTGCAGTGTGGCACCTCCCTGCAAAATCACCTGCTTTTTAATTCCAGTACTCCCACAAACACACACACACACACATACACATACACACACATGCATACACACATGCAATTCCAACATGCGTATTAGCTCAAAGGCATGTGTGGAAACACAGAGGCCCTGGGACAGAACATGCCAAGCAATTGTGACCACACACACGCATAAACACACATGAATGGTTCAGTATGTTGCAGAGACACGCACACACTCTGAGCAGTCATGAGTGGAGCTGCTTTAAAACATAACGTACAAGATTCATAGAAACAAACACCGCCTGAACATTTCTGTCCTTTAATATCCTTTGTGCATGTGTCTCCTCTGTGTGTGTGTGTGTGAGTGTGTGTTACATTCGTGTCTCCCCTTTTCCAGCTCTGACTCTGACATGGATCTGCCTTCTCGTCAGCCAATCACAGTAGAGCAGGATCACATTTACGAGCATGGTTGCCTGGAAACAAGGGGAGAGAGACTGTGTGTGTGCGTGTGTGTGTGTGTGTGAGTGTGAGAGAGAGAATGAACTGGAAGTGGTGGCAGAGAAAAAATAGCCATGTTGTTGCCAAGAGGAGAGGAGAAATCTGAGTGAGATGGCTTAATTGCGTTTCACAGATAGCATGCTTTCACGGTCAGATTGAGATTCTTTTGATCTGACTCCACTCATCATGCAACCAGAGCGTTTACACCGAGGTTTGTACCCAACATGACCGGGTTAGCAGGAGGATTAGTCAGCTACTGACCTTACTTTAACCCCCCAGAACATGTTATGACCTAATTCACAACTTCATCAGCTCTTTAAAGTGGATCCCGTTGAACAAAGGTAGCACACCTGTGTGACCCAGACCAGGGCTAAAAGATTGATAATTTTCTGATCGAAATTGCAATTTCAGACATCAAGATCATGTGATCACCAAAACTGCAAATTTTTTTGCTCCTGACAGACCCACGATCTTTAGCATCAGCTGTTTCTCACACAAACACAAACACACACACACGTTTAAGTGTAAAACTGTTGTGAAAAATACTTTTTTCCTTGGGATTGTTGAATTTAATTTTTCTTATCACTTATTTTTTTTTTTTTTAATTGTTTCTTATTTTATTTATCTTTTTTAACATAAAAAGTTTTTTTTGCACTCAATTGTTTTTAAAAGTTAAGAGTCAAAGATGGCTCTTTTTGTTCTTCAGTTGTTAAAACTAAAAATACGATTAAAAAGTCCAGTTTAAAAATAGCGAGAGTTGTATTTAAAGTTCAGACTCAGTGGAGGGGTTTGACTAAGGGCTTTAAGAAAAGTCAAAATTAGGCTATTTATCTCAAAATTTTCTTTTTTTCCCAAAATTTTGCCTTTTAAATATCTGTTATCTATTAATGTTGTCTTAATTTCTTATGGTTTCGACTCAAATCTTAGAATTTTGACTCTTTATATCAAAAATTCCGCTTTTCATCTCAAATGTTGCCTTTATTTCAAAATTTTGATGCTTAATCTCAAATATTTGACTTTTTATCTTAAAATTTTGACCCTTAATGTGAAAGTTAAGGCTTTTTTCACATAATGTTGGATGGATTACATAAAATTTGGATTATTTCTATCTCAAAATATTGACTTTTTGTCAAAGAATGTTGTCTTTATTTTTCAAACTTTCCACTTTTCATCTTAAAATATTGACCTTTATATCTTAAAGTTAAAAATAATTCTTACCTTCAGTTTCCATTTTCATCCTTGCATTACAGTAAAAACTTTTGATGTGTAGATGGTTTGATGTAATTTTCTGTCAAGTTTGTAAATGTTACATTGGGAGAATTTCACTGAAACTTGATTTAAACAAAATTGTAAATTGAATTGAGATCGCAATACCTGCCAGAAAAAATCGCAATTAGATCTCTTTCTAAAACCGTTCAGCCCTAACCCAGACTGTGTTTGTGCGTGTGCAGGGTTTGGTCTTTTCATGTGTCCATCATAGAGGTGGGCCGTCTCTGAAGATCCAATTACAGGTTTATTTCTTTGTGAAATGTTCCCAAAAAATGACTTTTTAGCTCACATTTTGGAGTTTCTGAAGTTTTTAATTATCCACTGAATGTAAAGGGAGCTTAAATCTACCTGAGACTGCTCAGAATCTACTCACCTTGTGATGTCATAAGTTGAGTTATAGTAAAAGTACCTGCTCTCTCACTTGATAAAGCTCCTCTTCATTAAGTCTGTCATGTTTTCAGTCTAATGCAGAGAAATGTTCAGGATGTGAGGATCTCATTTTTACATGTAGTTGAGTGATGACTTTGGGAAGAATAAACAGCAGTAAATTTGGTTTTGTGTGATGTTGATGTTTCAAAATAAAAACCATAAACTCTTTAATGTGGTTTGTCTTAAGTGTGTGAGTCACTGTGTTTGTTACTCTGTGGTTCACAGAGGAATTTTTTTTTTTTTTTTTTTTTTTTTTTACAACCAGTTATGAGTATTTCAGTTTTGAGCTCAATGTCAATGTGCTTTTTCTTTCTTTCTTTCTTTCTTTCTTTCTTTCTTTCTTTCTTTCTTTCTTTCTTTCTTTCTTTCTTTCTTTCCTCAGTTATCCATTCTATTGGTTTTCTTTCTCATTGCATCTCTTTCTTCCCTTTATTTGTTATATCTCTTCTTTCAAGCTATCTTTCTCAATTTCCCTTTTTCCTTTCTTTATTAAGAAATTTAATTTCTTTTTTATTTTCCACCATTTAACTTTTCTTTACTCTTTTGTCCTTCTTTTTTTCATATGAAGCATCATTTCTCTCATCCTTCAGTCATTATTTTTTTCTTACCTTTTTTCTTCCAGTATTTTGTTTTTCATCATCTTTTTTCTTCACATTCTTTCTTTACGCTGATTCTTTTCACATCTGTTTTTCTTTCTTTTCCTTTTTCTACCCTTAGTTACTGTGATTCTTTTAGCATCTTTCTTTCTGTCTTTCTTTTTATTGGAATTCTTTTTTTGCTACCCCTTTTTTTGTTTTAAAATCTTTCTTTTCATTCAGCTCATGTCATACATTTTTGTTTTCTGACTTCTTTGTTTTATTTTTAAAAACTGAAATCCCTCCGTTTTTCATGTTTTCATTCTTTCCTAATTTGGTGTCTTTTGCGTCTTTTATGTTTGCTTTTCTTATGACTCTTCTTTTTTTTCTACCCTTCTCTGCTTCTCTACTCTGAATTCATTCTTTGATTCTTCTTTAATGCATTTCCTCTTTCTGTTTCACCTCTTTGCTTTATTTGGACCTTTATTCATTATTTTCTATTCTTTTATGGATTTGTCTTTCTTTTCCCTGAGTTTTCAGTTTTTCCCACCCTCAGCTGTGGTCTTCCTCTAACTGGGCCAGGCCTGAGGGGCCTGATGTTGTGAAGGGACACAAGCAACATTATTGTCTTTAATTAAGCCTCAGCTACAGTCGGCATCTTTCCCTCCCTCTCTCTCTCTCTCTCTCTCTCTCTCACTTCCACCATGCAGCTCTCCTCTCCAGCTCCTCCTCTCTCCTCATCGCTCGTTCGCCCTAATTGCTGCTCCTCTGCTCCCTCCTTTGCTCCCTTTCACCTCCCAACACGTTTCTCTCATCAGATCCCTCCTCCCATCATCCTCTCTGCTCCTCTGCTCCTCCTCCTCTTCTTCATCCCTCTCTCCAGCTCTGGCAGCTCTCTAAGGACATTTCCTGATGTCACAGAGCAGCATTGTCCCAGAGGTCAACAACACAAGACATGCTCTGTTGCGCGCGCACACACACACATGCACACTCACACACACACACACACGGTTAGCATGGGAAGCTGAGCTCAGAGTCCTGCTGCTCTGGGGCCAAGTCCTATTTAATGAGACAAGAGGCTGGACTGAGGAGTGTATGCTTGTAACAGTGTGTGTGTGTGTGTGTGTGTGTGTGTGTGTGTCTAACAGTCACTTTTAAAATGTCAATTTAGTCTTTTCAGGAGGTCCTTTTGAACATTTGTTTTTGGAGGTCAAAATCGTAAAACAACAACAACAAAAAAGGTGCATGTGCGCGTGTTTTTTTTTTTTTTTTTTTNGTGTCTGTATGCATGTGTAAGAGTTAGGTCAGGTGTTAATCCTCAGCATTAACAGCCATCAGCCAGGCGTGATGACTAGTGAAGCTGCTGCTGGCTCAGCTGTACTCACACACACACACACACACACACACACACACACACACACACAAACCTGCACTTACTGCAGTGGGCTCATTTTGGTAACTGTGACATGACTGATCAGAAACAAAAACATCATCTCATCTCTTCTCTCACCTATACTTACTTACCAACATCTCTTCTGCTTATTTAGATGACCCTCATGGGGGGAAATGCATCTGTCTGCGGTGCATCTCTGCTGTGGTGCGTATTAACTACGTTTGTCAACTCACACAGGCAGTTCCCGTACTCCTCACTTTATAAATAAGTCTCTCTTCATTCATATTGGCCTGTAAAACCTTAAATCTGCTTAATCCTAGCATTTCTCCACTCATTCTGTCTTATCATCCTCAAAGTCAAGCTTAAAACAACCTAATTTTGGCACGGTTTGTTTTATTTTGAAAGTCACTGACGCTTTTCGATAGTTACCGGGCACTACTTCCTGCCCCGCTCAATCTTCCCTGCGCTGAATTTATGCATCACACCTGCGTCGTCCGGCAGAAATAGGATTGCTGCTATCACTTGTGTTTCGCCGGCGTCGGCACGCAGCCGAACCGCAAGTGAACGGATGCAGTGTGAGTTGACACCTTGACTTGAATGAATCGTAATTGACTTTTTGCCGTGACGCAGCGGAGACGGAACGCAGACGGATGTGATGTATGTTAGCCGTTACACTCATTACCAGCTTTGAAGAGAGGTTTTATGAGGCATGCTGAAAGAAAAAGTGAGTTGTCTGTTGTTTTGTGGTTCTTTTCTCATTCAAAACTTGAAATGTTGGTGAAAGTGAAGCAGCAATGCACTTCTACTCTCAAAGATCAAGTCTGTATCCTGTTATTAAAAGACCAAAGAGCTTCATGCTATCCATCTTATTTACATGACGGGTTCATTTTTGCCTCAATTCTCCTCTGCTCTTCGTATCATGCACGGGCAGAGTTCAACCTTAATGCACTGAGACACACATTGAGGAGCACACTCTGTATAGCATACTGCAAACTCAAAAAAAAAAAACATCTTGTTTTCCATTAAAGATCTATATGAAGAAATCAACACTACAAACTGTGTTTCCAACCCCCAGCCACAACTTCCTGCCCTCCTGGAGACTGAAAACCAAGGAGAAACTCTGAAATGGCTGCGTATGCAGTGATGTACTGAAGTTTGCAGTGACACAATGATGTGGCTCCAATCCAGCTCCTTGCTAAGGGAAAACCAAACTCACTCAGAATTTGAACTAATGGAGCACCAGCACTAGCTCTAGCACCAAACAAGAGCTGGTGGAAAAGGAGTATGTGAGTCACTGGAGTCAAGATCTGCAGAAAGAATTATGGTTGTTGAAATTGTCTTATATTGTAATGTGTTTAGTGAATTTACCTGATCTTCTTTAATAAATAGAAGGGGTCATGTTTAATGAAAGAATAAAGTGAATTAATTCTCACAGCTGGTACTTAATGTTGGTAGCCATCATGTCCCAACATTAAGGGAAAAGTAACTTACCTCATTTTAGCGTTCATTATTTTTTTAACCCTCCAAAATTCAAGGTATCCTAATCACTATCACTAAAATTGAGACGATGTCCTCAAATCACTTACACGCCCAGACTCTTGAAGGTGACCCTCACTGGATTTGATTCTGACATGCAGAGTCTTAAACCCCTCTTTGTACTGGCACACACGGAATAGAGTATTTCACTGATATGGTCGTCATGTGTTGGTGTCCATCTGTGCAGTCTGTGTTTGACATTGTTACTGTATAATCTTTGCTGTGTTAGTTTCTCTGTGTACGATATGTGGGTAATAACTTCCATCAGTCCTTTATGATGCTTTTGTGCATCTGTGTGTGTACAGTCAGGTTTGTTTTGCTTCCCCTTGATCCATTCACTTTGTTTTCTACTCTTCGTCACAATCTCTCTCTCTGCGCTGCGGCCCGGCCTCTGAGTGCGTTACCGTGGAAACAGTGGCACAAACACTCACAGAAAGCAGAGTGTATTGGGGATCTTTGTCCCCCATACTTTTTACATGTGCTCAACAACAAAAATGTTTTGAGTTTGAATTCTCTTTAACTGGTGTGTTGGTGCGTTGAAATCTGACTGGCCACCAAGGGGTGACGCCCTTTAAATTCTACGCTGTGATTGGCTGGCTGCCTTGTAGGAGACGGGACTTTAGTTTCCACCAGCTGCTTTGATTGTGCTCTAACAGATCCTTGTGTTGGTTGGTATTCCTTATTATGATGTAATTAGTGCAGCAGTGGCTCAGTGGTAGAGGAGGTCGTCTCTGGTTTGATCCCAGCTCCTGCAGTCACATGCTTACGTTAACCTGGGCAAATACACAAAACCTCAAAGTGCTCCCACTGTTGTTCAGCTGTTTTTGATGCCTTGTCAGGTCAGGGTGGATTTGACCTGAGAAGAGAGAGGATACTCCATCCCATCAGGCAGTTGGTCATAATTATGGTGCTGATCAACTGAGCTGAGAGGATTCAAATATTGCCATTTTGTTGTGTTGGTATATTTTTATCCCTGCAGCCATTCTGGGTGAAATCCTGGGATTAGTTTTCTCCCTTTCACCCCTGAAAGATAAAATTTGCAACCTTTATTTTTGGACAATGTGCAATTTGTGATGAGCTCAGGCCAAGAGAAGGCCGCTGTGTTTCTGGATGTTGTTGATTAATGGCTTTGTCTTTGCATGGTAGAGTTTGAACTTGCACTTGCAGCTGTAGTGATGAACTGTGTTAACAGATAATGGTTTTCTGAAGTTTTCTTGACACGTGCTAATATCCTTTACACAATGATGTTGGTTTTTAATGCAGTGCCACCTGAAGGGTCAAAGGTCACAGGCATTCAGTGATGGTTTTGGGCTTTGCTGTTGACATGCAGAGATTTCTCCAGATTATGAACTGTGGATGATGTAATCAGTGAACAGTACACTGGAATGTGTTATGCAAAAATCTGTGATTCATCAATATTTTCTTACTTGAATTTATTCTTACTCTGTGAACAAATTTGGAGCCTCCCCAGGCCATGTGTACGCATGAATGATGAATGATCAGCCTCATATAAAAAACTTAAAACACATACTCTTTTAACTACAAGTATGACATATAAGGAACTACTTTCAATAAATGAAAAAAAGCCTCTAATTGAATTCAGTTCAAGTTGCCTGAGCCCTTGTAGCTCAAAAATTCATTGATCCATCTCCGTGCTTCACAGTAGGAATGGTGTAACTTTCATCATAGGCCTCGTTGACTCCTCTCTAAATGTAACGTTTATGGTTGTGGCCAAAAAATTCAATTTTGGTTTTACCACTCCAAATGACTTTGTTCCAGAAGTTTTGAGGCTTGTCTGTGTGCTTTTTAGTGTATCGTAAGCAGGATACTTTGTAGCATTTGTGTACATATGGCTTTCCTCTGGTAACTCAACCATGCAGCCCATTTTTCTTCAAGTGCCCCCTTATTGTGCACCTTGAAACAGCCAGACCACATATTTTCAGCGATACCTCTATTCCTGTGGGGTTTTCTTTGCATCCAGAACAATTTTCCTAGCAGTTGTAGCTGAAATTTTTTGTTGGTCTACCTGTCTGTGGTTTGGTTTCAACAGAATCCCTCATGTTACACTTCTTAGTTAGAGTTTGAACATTGCTTATTGACATCCTTAATTCCTTGTATATATTTTTATGTCCCTTTCCTGTTTTATAAACTTCAATGTCCTCTTCTTATAGATCCTTTGATACTTCTTTCCCTATAACTCGGAATCTAGAAATGTCAATGCATCACCAAATGAAAGATGCAAGGGTCTGTCAGGAGCTCAGAAACTCACTGATCTTTTATACACACACAAGGATTACAAGCAGATGTATCACGGGCGAGGATGGTTACCTTTAGTAGCCATTCAAACCCATTTGTGTCAACTTGTGGCCAAAATCACCAGGGTATGTAAGCTTTTGATCAGGGTCAATTTGGTAGTGTCTGTCATCATTATGATTTAAAAGGAGAAAATAGTTTGTAAGTAAATGGTTTCACCCAACCACTAACCATGAGTGAAAGAAAAGTTTTTGTGTTATTATCCATATTCTCTGAAAAAGGCAAGAAATCATAAATTCTATGTAAACATATGAGCACAACTGTAAGGCTGATGTGTTTATCTGATTTTCTTTGTCCGAGTGTTTAAACACTAAGCTATCCATCTTTAAAAATCAATGGTACTTCTCTCATCCTGCTTCTTCCCCTGCAGTCTGATGCCCTGTAATGATTTATCACTGGGGGGGTCAGGAGTGCGCAAAAAGGCAGAGGAGCATACATGATGCCCAGACTACATTACCCACAATGCTATATTTAGCCCACTGCAGTGTGTGACTCAGCACAACCTAATGTTGCTCTGGTTTGACAGCACAGCTTTCACTGTCATGTTGAGACACTACATACATGTTTAATACAGACACGCCATCATGAAGTAATGA
>RPOG01004251.1:16995-27809 GCA_008086565.1 Thalassoma bifasciatum
AGAGAGAGAGAGAGAGAGACACCTGTCCGACTTTGCGCCCAGAGATTAAAACTTTTTTAATCAGGAAAAAAACTTTAATTCATCTACGAGTGAAAAACGACCGATCACAGTGTTTGATCCCCGCTCGCCGTGCAGGAGGCGCTAAGGTTCCCGCTCGCCGTGCAGGAGGCGCTAAGGTTCCCGCTCGCCGTGCAGGAGGCGTTAAGGTTCCCGCTCGCCGTGCAGGAGGCGTTAAGGTTCCCGCTCGCCGTGCAGGAGGCGTTAAGGTTCCCGCTCGCCGTGCAGGAGGCGCTAAGGTTCCCGCTCGCCGTGCAGGAGGCGCTAAGGTTCCCGCTCGCCGTGCAGGAGGCGGCGTTTGCGTTAAGGGCGTGTGGTGTAGAAACAGTGCATGTGCTTTGAAACAGACGCCACAGAAGGATCCGTGGATCCGAAGGCTGAACTCTCCTGACATCAGGAAAACGGCGAGGAGCGGCGTCTGATCTGCTACGAGGAAAAGCCCTTTCTGATTCTGGCGATGGAAACTAAAGCGTAAAGTCACGAGCGGCCGACAGAACAGAGAAACAAACGCAGCGAGGGCGAGAGGGGAGACGTGATCACACTGGAGCTGAAAATGAAGAAAAGTGTTCGCGGGAGGAAGAAGACCCGCCTGTCACCTCAACGCCACGTCACATTAACGCCACGTCACATTAACGCCACGTCACATTAACGCCACGTCACCGCCGCCAGAAAAAAACAAACTAAACTCTGACAGTAAAACATTTTGATGTTTGGATGTAAAAAGTCGCTCGTGTTGCAGATTTGAGCAAAAACACGTCAGAAAAACTCGTTTGGGAATGTTTGTGTCTGCGACTTTAAGAGGCAGGAAATCCGGCGCCGTGGGGGGGGCGGGGTCAGAGGTGAGAGGCGGGGTCAGAGGTGAGAGGTGGGGTCAGAGGTGAGAGGCGGGTCTTCAGGAGGTTCTTCATGTTTGATTTGTTTCAGATTATTTAACACACTCACACACACACACACACGTTTACACACAGGCAGAGAACATCACCGTGTTTGAGTCCGTTTGTTTTTACTGCACCACCTGCTTTAACGGGGGGGGGGCAGTGAGCGACGCTGTGATTATCTTTAAAAAGGAGTTTGAGGAGTTCGAGCAGGAAGTCCAGCAGGTTTGAGGAGACGGGAAGACCACGAGTCCAGATCCAGTTCAGCTGTAAGAACCAAAGGTGGCGACGAGGAGCTGGAGGCGGTTTGAGCACGGAGAAAAATTAAAGTTAAAACTCCTCCTGGTCCTCGGCGTCCGGTATCACAAAGCCCTCCTGAAAAACACACACACACACACAGACACAGACACACACACACACACACACACACACACACACACACACACACACACACACACACACACACACACACACACACACACACACACAGACACACACACGTTAGAGACACGATGACATCACCATCAGAGGTTTTACTCCAGATCACAAACGACACTTTTCTCAAACAAAGAATCTGAAGTTTCATTGAAAATATTCGGCTGAAAAAGGACGAACTTTCTCCAGATCCCTCAGAAACTCCTCACAGGGACTTTAAAGTGATTTTTTCCATCATTGTTTTCAGGAACAAACTCATGTTTAAACTGGTGTTTGTTTTCTTCAGCGAGCGTAAAAGTCAAACTCACGTTTAAACTTCAGCGAGCGTAAAAGTCAAACTCACGTCTGTGGCGTAGAGGATGTCGATGATCCTCTGCAGCGTGGGGTCGCCCTCGCCTTCTTTCTCCTGACAGATCAGCTCGATGTTCCTCAGCTTTCCAAAATAAAAGTCTCTCTCCTTCTCCATGTCCTGGATGGTGGATTTCAGCATCTCCACCTGAGGAAGAGCAGATGATGATGATGATGACGACGTCACCTTTCAGAGCTTTTAATCAGACGACCATGACTCAGCGCTGACCTCGTTCAGGAGCTCCGCCCTCTCCTCGTCGCCTCCCCCCATCCCCGGCTTCCTGGCGCTGACGTTGGCGAGTTTTGGAGCGACTTTAGCGACAGGAGGCCTCTGAGGAGCTGAAGGAGGAGAAAAAGTTAAAGAGTAGAAACGTCCTCAGGCGTCTGCTCTCGGCGCCGCAGCGCTCAGCGCCGCAGCGCTCGGCGCCGCAGCGCTCAGCGCCGCAGCGCTCAGCGCCGCAGCTCTCGGCGCCGCAGCGCTCAGCGCCGCAGCACTCGGCGCCGCAGCACTCGGTTGAGGATGTCTCACCCTGGTTCAGAGCTTTCTTGGGGGGTTTGTTGAGGGCGGAGGGGGCGGGGGCCGGCATGGCGTCCTGGCCCTGCCTCGCCTCCATGGGGTCGTACTCCTTCCCGTCGTAGTTGGCGTCGAAGAACTTCTTGAACCACTGCACGAACTCAAAGTTGTCCTGAAACTTTCCCTTCACCAGTTTGTCCACCGGAATGATCTGGAAGGAAACGAGAAAATAAAAACGTTAAAAAGAAAAATAAATTCATCAGGTCGACGCAAAGGGCTGAGAGTTAATCACAAATTAAACTAAACTACAATCTGTTACAATATTCTGATGTCAGACTGAAATATTTCTATAAATGTGTTAAAATATCAGCTACAGATGTTTTCTGTTCTACCCCAGAGTTACTCAAAGAGACAAAAACTACCTTTACTAAAGAAACTATACACGTGGAGAAAAGAGGAAAAAACAGGAAAGAGGAGAAATAAAACTTACTCTGAGGAGGAAAAATGAGCAAAAACAACAAAAAAAAAAATCACATTCAGATTATTTTTGTGAACAGTTCAGCCGTTAAAAACAGAGATTCACCACTTTGAGCTGCAGCGTCAGAGAAACCGAAGCCTCAGAGTTTGTTTTCAAACCTGTGAGTCGAGTTTTTCTCTGAGTGTAAACTTCACATCAACACCTGAAAGTTGATTTAGTCTCAGAGTTTGGAGACGAAAACTTATTCACTCAAACAGCAGCTGCAGGAAAGATCCTTCTTCTCTGTTTTATTCTCTGGGTTTATTCTCTGGGTTTATTCTCTGGGTTTATTCTCTGGTTTTATTCTCTGGGTTTATTCTCTGGGTTTATTCTCTGGTTTTATTCTCTGGGTTTATTCTCTGGGTTTATTCTCAGGGTTTATTCTCTGGTTTACTCCCTGGGTTTATTCTCTGGGTTTATTCTCTGGGTTTATTCTCTGGTTTTATTCTCTGGTTTTATTCTCTGGTTTTATTCTCTGGGTTTATTCTCTGGTTTTATTCTCTGGGTTTATTCTCTGGGTTTATTCTCTGGTTTTATTCTCTGGTTTTATTCTCTGGTTTTATTCTCTGGGTTTATTCTCTGGTTTTATTCTCTGGGTTTATTCTCTGGGTTTATTCTCTGGGTTTATTCTCTGGTTTTATTCTCTGGTTTTATTCTCTGGGTTTATTCTCTGGTTTTACTCTCTGGTTTTACTCTCTGGGTTTATTCTCTGGGTTTATTCTCTGGGTTTATTCTCTGGGTTTATTCTCTGGTTTTATTCTCTGGGTTTATTCTCTGGTTTTATTCTCTGGGTTTATTCTCTGGGTTTATTCTCTGGGTTTATTCTCTGGGTTTATTCTCTGGGTTTATTCTCTGGTTTTATTCTCTGGGTTTATTCTCTGGGTTTATTCTCTGGGTTTATTCTCTGGTTTTATTCTCTGGGTTTATTCTCTGGGTTTATTCTCTGGTTTTACTCTCTGGGTTTATTCTCTGGGTTTATTCTCTGGTTTTATTCTCAGGAAAATAAAATAACTATTTCCTGTTTCCTGTAAAATCAGAGAATAAAAAAGTCTGATCTGGTCTTTCATCATGTGAGGAGAAAAGTTTTGAGTGAATCAGGAAACAGGTTCAGTCATGAGCTGATTCATGGTAAAGTTACTGACTGAATCTGTTTCATCGTCTCTCAGAGTTTACAAACAGCAGCTGAGTCTGTCTCTGATTCTGGACTCTGTGCTTGCCGTAGTCGTCAGGTGACAGCAGCTGAGTCTCTGATTCTGGACTCTGTGCTTGCCGTAGTCGTCAGGTGAGTGACTCACTTTGTCGACCGTCATCTTTTTGAAGGCCGCCTGCAGCAGCTTGAAGTTGTGGATGTATTCGTGTTCGAGTTTGGCTCCAAATTTAACTCTTCTCAGAGGAACAGAGGAGGGAAACAGCATGTCCATGAACTGGCAGTACGCAGCACCTGAACGACAATAAACAACAACAAACAACAATTAATAACAACAATAAACAACAATTAATAACAACAATAAACAACAATTAACACTTTTAATCCTGTCAACAGCATGTCCATGAACTGGCAGTACGCAGCACCTGAACGACAATAAACAACAATAAACAACAATTAATAACAACAATAAACAACAATTAATAACAACAATAAACAACAATTAACACTTTTAATCCTGTCAACAGCATGTCCATGAACTGGCAGTACGCAGCACCTGAACGACAATAAACAACAATAAACACTTTTATTCTGGTAACTTCCTGTTAATATCATGTCCATGAATTGACAGAACATACCTGAGAACAAACAACAACAACAACAAACAACAACAACAACAAACACTTATTTTGGTAACAAAATGTTAACAGACAAAAATTTTCACTCTTATTTTCTCTTCTGGACAATTTTTTATGACTTTCAGAATATTTTCCAGGTTTTTTTGCCTCTTGTCCTGTGATATTTGCTTTGGTGATTTTTGCCTCTGAAAACTTGTTTTATTCCTGTGTCAGTTTTTGTCTCTTTGGTGGAGAAACATCGACTGTTAAACTCTTTTCTCTTGTTTCTCTGAAGTTACAGAAATATTTCAGGAAACATTTGGATTTGATCTAAACTGAAACTTCAGATCAGACTCTGATCTGAGAAAATCCCTGAAGTCAACACACTGCTCCTCCTCCTTCTCCTCCTCCTCCTGCTGCTATTCTCCTCCTCCTCTCCTAAATGTTGTTGAAGGTTTTAAAATGTAATTAAAGGTTTTAAATGTAATTAAAGGTTTTTAAATGTTATTAGAGGTTTTTAAAGGTTGTTGAAGGTTTTTTTAAAGCTTCACTGAGTTCAGGAAAATGACGGACGCCTCAGACTCTGTCAGGTTCAATGTTCAGAACTTTCTTAACAAACAGAGCAGAAAGTTTAATTCTGTCAGGTTTTTATAAAGTTTGAGCCTCTTTCTCTGACTCTGCTGAACCCAAACCCACAGGTGTTTATTCCTAAAGGTGAAGGATCCTGCAGCACCAGCTCTGCAGGTTTCATCCTTTTGGAGTTTCTCCTCAAACTGGTGACAGTTACAGATGTTCACTGATAAAAACTAATGAAGACACAAAGTTTCCACCAGAACCAGAGGAAACCAGATTTATGGTTTGGGGACAAATCTGAAAAACCTGAACTCTGAAGTGAGAGAAACTAAAGTCAGAAATAACTTTGAGCAGCGTCTCAGACAGAAAACACTGATGAAATAAAAAGTCCTGAAGCATGAATGAAAAAGTGTTTCCAGCTCAGAGTGAAGCTCGTGTGTTAAAGTGAACATCGTCGATTATTTGGTCACAGATCTGTTAAATATCTCAAAGCTGACGTGAAACGTCTGACCGCTCTTCTTCATCCTAAATAATCTTTAATCTGAAATAATCTTCTTTAACGTGTAAAGTTTAAGAGTTTTACCTGTGCACAACATTTCTATCTTGGTGAGGTTCATCTGCAGAGACTCGTTGATCCACTCTAACATGTCGTGACGACTCAAGTTGTCGCTGGTCACTGAGGTCGAGTAAACGTTCACAGCCATGGTCGGTCACCTGCTGACACGGGGGGGGGGGGGGGGAAATATAAGTTATTTTTTTAAAAAAAAAAAAAAAAAAAAAAAGCATTTGAGAAAAACCTGATTACTCTTTAACTGAACAGAATATGCTTCTTCCAATCAATTGATGGAATTTTTATTCTAATTTTCTGTCACTAAAGTAACAAACAGCTGAGAACCTGAAATCAATTTCTATTTAAAAAAAAAAAAAAGGAGCATTAATTTAATTTAATTCTCAAACTGTTCCAGGTTATTAAATAAAATCTATTTGTCATTTTCTCCTTGACTTCTCCACTTTTCTCTTTCCAAAGTTCTCACATTAACCTCTAACCTGATGACAGAGAAGATCAATAATAGAAGATTAATAATAAACCATCATTCATGAAATAAAGTTAATAAATAATAATCAGTTCTGCTCCTTATAAAATGCTCTTATGGGGATTTTTGTGTCTCTAATCATTCTAAAAATATCATAATTTCTTTTATTGACTGGTACATGGATGAAATAAACTTTAGGAAAACTCACAGTGCTCAATAAAATAATATATAAATAATAAAATAAAATAATAAACATTTCAGAAATTTTTTATCCATATATGGGTAAAATCCGACAGACAAAGAATAAAAAGTGAAGGAAAATCAATGACTAAACTATAATTTATAGTTTCATGACTTAAAAAAGCTGATTTTATGTGAGTTTTAGAGCAAAAAGTTGAATAAAAGTTGATTTTTGCTGCTAACAGTAACGGGCCTGTTTAAGCTAACGGCGTTAGCAGCTCATGCTGCGTTCGCGGCCCCTCGGAAATTTCAGTGGTAACGTTTGGGATGTTACAGTTTCTGTTCTATTAACGAGCTTTAAAGACTGAGTTTATTTTCGAAACAGATCACTTATAACGCAATAATTAACGCCAATAAAAAAATTTTTTTAAATTCAATTTCAGTTGTGACGACAAAACTGCAAAACAATCCATCAATTTCTGTCTCTCTACAAGAAAAATGCATTTTAAAGATTTATCCTCCACCGAGTTTTAGTATTGTGCTGAGTACCAACAACAAAATACAAATAAATCACGATTAGACAAGTTTCATCAGTTTTGATCAGTCACTTAAATTTCTCAGGACTTGTCTTTGGCGCATTCCTGCTGGAAGCTCATTTCTCTGATTTTTTTGATGGATCGCGAACGCACCGTTAGCCTCAATAGCATAACTAGCTCTGAATCAGCTTAATGAGCGTTTTCCTTTAAATTTACTGTGAATAATTCATTAAAATCGCAGTAACTTAACGCAACAGTAACACTAAGTCTTAAGATGTGTGTGTATCTCAGTTTTTGGGTGAATTTCAGCCTCTTTTCTCGCGGACGTTGAGCCGTTTTTTTCCGCCCTGATCCACAGAAACAGCCGTTAGCTTCAGTTAGCTCCCGATGCTACACAGAAACCTTTAAAACTCTGTTTCTCTGGAGTTTTTTCTGAATTAAATCTGTTTTTTTTTCCTGTGGGTGGAACCAGAATCACCGGGTGCTGCTCGTGTTCAGACCCGGAGCTAACGCCGCTTAGCTCCGCCGCTTTAACCGGATCATGTCGCTGAATGACGCCGCCTTCAGGCGCCTTTACCTGGGTCAGTTTTTCCCCTCACGGTCCTGGAGACGATGGTTGTTTCTGCTCTGTTCTTAAAAAAAGCCTCTGTCTGTTTTTTTACCGACGTTATTTCCACTTCTCCTTTTTTCTTCTGCTCACTTTACCGGCAGCGGAACAACCGCTCTGCTGACGTCACGGCGTAACGGTTAACGCCTAAACGTGCGGACGACGTCATCGACGTAAATATGAACGTAACAGAATAAAAAAAATTAGAGAACAAAATAAAATAAAATAAAACCAACAAAATGACCAAAAATTCAGTCACAAAGAAAATACTTCTTTATATAAATAAACCTGTTTTTTTTTTCTCTGCACGGTTTTTGTCTTTGATTTAAACCTTCAACGTTTTTTATGTGACCAGAGAGAAAATACATAAAAAAAATATGGAACAAATGTCTGATAGACTGTATAATGACTGTATAATGACTGTATAATGACTGTATAATGACTGTATTATGATTGTATAATGACTGTATAATGACTGTATAATGACTGTATAATGACTGTATTATGACTGTATAATGACTGTATTATGACTGTATAATGACTGTATTATGACTGTATAATGACTGTATTATGACTGTATTATGACTGTATTATGACTGTACAATGACTGTATTATGACTGTATAATGACTGTATTATGACTGTATTATGACTGTACAATGACTGTACAATGACTGTTTAATGACTGTATTATGACTGTATAATGACTGTTTAATGACTGTATAATGACTGTATAATGACTGTTTAATGACTGTATAATGACTGTTTAATGACTGTATAATGACTGTATTATGACTGTATATGACTGTATAATGACTGTTTAATGACTGTATAATGACTGTATAATGACTGTATAATGACTGTATAATGACTGTTTAATGACTGTTTAATGACTGTATAATGACTCTATAATGACTGTATAATGACTCTATAATGACTGTATAATGACTGTATAGTGTATAATCTGTATACAGTCTTTGGTCTGGATCACCAAAGCAAAGAGGAACAGAAACACGTTTCCAATGGTTAAAAAAATTGGCTTGTTTTTCTTTTCTCTTCCTTTTTTTTTTTTGTCCCTTATTAACTCAAAAAATTGACATAAAAGTCAAAAGTATGAAACACAAAGTTTTTTTTCTTTTTAGAGGAAAAGTCAATTTAATAACATAAAAAGTAAAAATAAAAAGTAAAAGTATTGAGATTTTTTTGTCAAGTTCAATAGATGAAAAAGTCCAAAATTTGAGACAAAAAGTAAAATATCAAGAAAAAAATGTCAATATTATGAGAAAAAAACAATCTTAACTATCTTAATTCTTTATTATTATAGTTATAATGAAAATGGTGGTGGTAATAATGAGAATAATAATGATTATTATTGATGCTGCTGTTGTTATTATACTCATTACTATAGCTATTTTTTTAGCTGATTTTTTAATCTTTTTTGTTTTAATTTTAATCTTTATTCTACTTTATTCTATTCCATTGTATTATCTTATTGTTGGATCTTTTGCACTTGGAATGTTTGTGAGCTGATTATTCTGTTCTAAAAC
Organism: Thalassoma bifasciatum; assembly: GCA_008086565.1. Taxonomy (NCBI): domain Eukaryota; kingdom Metazoa; phylum Chordata; class Actinopteri; order Labriformes; family Labridae; genus Thalassoma; species Thalassoma bifasciatum. The sequence continues at coordinate 25,982 of RPOG01004251.1, forward strand.
AAAGTTATGGGATAAAAAAATTGACATTTTGAGATTAAAAGAAAATATTTGGATGTCAAAGTCAAAATTGAGAAAAGGAAAGTATAAATATTGAATTAAAGAGTCAAAAATTTCACTTTTTATTTCATTCATTTGCCTTTTTATATAAATGTCCTTTTATATGAGTAAAAAAATATATCATTGAATATTTTTTACAGGAGAAACAGGTAACCCTTCAGATTAAAGTTGAAAATGATGACATCACCATCACACCTGGCTCGGTGTGAGCACCAAAGTCAAGTATCCAGGGTTAGGGTTAGGGTTAGGGTTAGGGTTAGGGTTACCCTAACCCTAACCCTAACCCTAACCACGTCACAGAACAAATGTTTCATGATGCTGATGTGTAAAGGTAAAACTTTATATGTTGGCCAGAAAACTTTTAAAGTGTTCACAGTGTTAAGAAAAGTTTATTCAGAGCAGATTGTTCTCTTTTGTTTTCTGCCTCCTTCTGGTCTCAGTTTAAAAAGGCAAAAGCTCCAAGTTGTTTCAACGACTCCACGAGAATCTTGTTTAAAAACCTCGATGGACAAATGCAAGTGAGTTATTTAGTGAAACAGGACTTTACACTTTTCAGGCTCTTATGAGAAATGTACAGATTTATGAATGACTCTGAATTCCATCACTGAGCTGCTGAAAAACCTGTCACAGCTCGGTTCAGTCGCCTTTGAGGAGACTCTGGTTCTGTCGCCTTTTAGAAAATTAGTCTGATCTTTCCTGTTTTTAGCCTTTTATCTGTTTCTTTGTGTTTGTTATTGTTCTGTGTTTTTAATGCTGTTCTCTTAAATGGACTCATGAGTCTGGCATTAAGGTGACAATGACACCTGTAAACTGTTATTTCAGTGGCTCCTGCCGCCACAGTGAGTGGCACCTGCAGCCACGGTCGGTGGCTCCTGCAGCCACGGTCGGTGGCTCCTGCAGCCACGGTGAGTGGCTCCTGCCGCCACGGTGAGTGGCTCCTGCAGCCACGGTCGGTGGCACCTGCAGCCACGGTGAGTGGCTCCTGCAGCCACGGTGAGTGGCTCCTGCAGCCACGGTCGGTGGCACCTGCAGCCACGGTGAGTGGCTCCTGCAGCCACGGTCGGTGGCTCCTGCAGCCACGGTCGGTGGCTCCTGCCGCCACGGTCGGTGGCTCCTGCCGCCACGGTCGGTGGCTCCTGCAGCCACGGTCGGTGGCTCCTGCAGCCACGGTCGGTGGCTCCTGCCGCCACGGTCGGTGGCTCCTGCCGCCACGGTCGGTGGCTCCTGCCGCCACGGTCGGTGGCTCCTGTGACTGTTCAGGAACTGACTTTTCCCAACGTACGACCAGGAAACACTCGGGCTGATTATTATTTTTCTTTTTCTAACATCTGACTCATGTGATCGAGTTTTCCAGACGCAGAGAAGATTTAAACTGAATCGCTTTAAAAACACAAACAGAAATGCTGAGCTCATTTTGTTCTTCTTTTATTGGTCCAAAGTAAAAATAACTTGGACAAATATTTACAACGAGTCCCTCATTAAAAACAGTTTCTGTGTTGTCATTGTGCAAAACTTCTCTACAGATACAAACAGAAACAGAACGGGACGATGATCAGAGCAGAAATTATTCATCTGTAACATCATTCATCTGTGACGTTATTCATCTGTGACGTTATTCATCTGTGACATTATTCATCTGTGACATTATTCATCTGTGACGTTATTCATCTGTGACGTTATTCATCTGTGACATTATTCATCTGTGACATTATTCATCTGTGACGTTATTCATCTGTGACATTATTCATCTGTGACATTATTCATCTGTGAC
>RPOG01004252.1:0-14122 GCA_008086565.1 Thalassoma bifasciatum
CATGCTGCCTCTGTGTGAGCTGAATCTCTCCTCTCTTCCTCTTTTTCCTCGTCCGTGCGGAGATGCTCGGTGCATGCCTTCGGCTCTGCTTGCATCCTGTTTATCTTCCAGCAGAACCTGTTGCGAGCGGCTCACTAATTGCCATGGGACGGTGCCAAGCACTCCAGTGACAGATGTTTCAGCTGGATGCCTGCTAATGAAGATCAGCTGGAACACATCCATTGGACTATCCTCTGGAGGGCTCCCATGATTCATTATGCCTGCATTTATGCCAGAGGCCACTGGATCCACATTATCAGCCTGCACAGATCCCAGAAAATTTATAGGCTTAGCCACGCACTGAGCTGAGGGCTCCTTATTTGGATGATTACTGTGTTATTGACACATTTTGTTCTCAGTGGAAGCAATATTGTCTTTTAATTAGGCAGCCATTGTTGGTATTGGTTTTTCAGTGAACACCCTTTGGCAGTTTAGCATTTAATGACATTCATCCATGGCTGCAGGAAAGAAAAGATGTTTCATCTGCAAACTGTTTTAGAAAATAATGGCTGACAGAAACTGTTCTAAAAAAAAAAAAAAAGTTCTAATCTAATGAGTAATTATTCCCTGACTCGTTAATTATAGAGAAACACTTTAAATGGATTATCAACCATGACTGAGGAAACTCTCCGTGATCTGCCTCTGACAAAACCTTAACCAGCTCTTAAAGGCAGTTGAACTCAGCCCATTTTTATTCCTTTTTCTGATTTGCATGTGCAATTTTTTTCATCAAAATGAAAATAAATCTGCAAAGTCGTCTCACTCGTATTTCATAAAGTTGGGAAATAGAAAGTAGTTCTTACAAGATTATATGAAAGTGTTAAGAGACTTCTTTTTTATGCATATTTAATGCAAAAATAATGCCACCAGAGTTTGAAGGTTGTGAAAAATATTGATAAAAAGATAATTTGATGGTCAGCGAATCATTTAAGACCTGTATTTGACTAAACTTTATTCATAGACGACAAAGCAAATTTATGTCACGAGCAAAAGAATGAATGTGCCAAACAGAGGAAACAGTGCAATGATGAAAACATTGATGAAGAAAAAATTATTTACAATAGCTTAAAGGGACTGTGAGGAATTTCTAAGTGATCTTGAAAAAGTCTGATCTCTAGGTATATGTCTATCATAATCCAGGATTTAAAAAGGTTATTTTTGGAAACTCAAAGTCTCTAAGACAGCGCCGCACTGATGAAGTTCAGAAAAAAAAGTTTCTTGTATCAAGACATCTTTCTCATTTTTAGAAACTACAATTTCTTTTATCTAATTGGAAGATTTTTTTGCCTTGTCACAAGCAATTCAGACCTAATTTTTGTCTTGAAATAACTTAAAATAAGACATTTTCCTGGACGTATCAGTAGAATGTGGCTCAAATCAAGTATAATAAGATTTTTTTTTCTATAATAAAGACATACACTGCAAAAACTGAATTCTATGCAAGTCATTTTGTCTTATTTGTGGTAAAAATTGTCTTATTGTTCTCAATTTGAGCCACATTCACCAGACCAGGTCATAAAAATGTCTTATTTCAAGTTTTTTTAAGACAAAAATTAGGCGTAAATTGCTTGTAACAAGTCAAAAAAATCTGCCAATGGGATAAGACGAATTCGCCCGGGAAGTTACTTGAAATTAGAAAGGTTTCTTAAAACAAGAATCTTTTATCTTATCCCATTGGCAGATTTTTTTTTTACTTGTTACAAGCAATTTACACCTCATTTTTGTCTTTAAAAAACTTGAAATGAGACATTTTTATGACCTTGTCTAGTAAATGTGGCTCAAATCAAGAATAGTGAGACAAATTTGACTATAAATAAGACATAATGACTTGCTTAGATTTCAGTTTTTGCCGTGTACTTGTCTCAGAAATGAAGTGAGGGAAGACATTTCGCAAAGTATACGTTAATTAGTAAAAAATATGTTGACAATTATTTCAAAAATTGAGAAAATGTTGACTATTCGTGTCATATTTTGATTTTTTTTTTATCTCAAAATTTGATGGTTTGTGTCTTAACTTTGATTTCTTCGCTCAAAATTTGGACTTCTTACTCGTATTTTAGACCTCACACAAATTTGACTTTTTGCCACGATTTTTTTTTTCATCTCATATTTTAAACCATTAAACCCAAAATTTGACATTTTTTCTTCTTTTTTCCTCAGAATACTGACTTTTTTTGTACCCAAAATTTGACTTTTTCACATTATTTTGACCTTTTGTCTCAAAATGCACTGTTTTATATCAAAACTGTGATTTCAGAGCACAAATTTAGCCTTTTTCTGAATTCTTTTTTGAAAAATAAGACATAATGACTTGCTTAGGTAGAAGTTTTTGTAGTAAGCTTGCATTTCAATAGTAACTTTTGTACTTTAAAACAGAAAAGCAAGTATTTGCCTTGTCATAAAACATATTAGGAGAAAAAAAGTGAACTGTACATTTCTGGGACCATGGATTTCATATCATTAGATAATAACAATAATAACAATAATAGAAATAATACATTTTATTTATAGAGTGCTTTTCTGAATACTCAAAGAAGCTTCAAAGACATTAAAAACATCAAATAAAACAATGATAAACAACAATAATAATAACTTATAACAATGAGAACAAGACTAAACAAAAACCATGGGATACATTTAAAAGCAGTTAGACATTAAAAACACTTTTAAAAAGATGTAGGGTGGTGGAGATTTTCCCAGAAGACAGACTAAAGTCTTGGGATGGAGTGGGGGGGGGTGGATGTGTTATCTACCTGCTCTTCCAGTCAAATCTGGATTTATCCAGTTTAACAATACTTCTCTTCCAGTTGAAAGCTACCTCAAGGATTTATAATCCCACCACCACCGAGAGGCGATCCAAAACACACACACACACACACGTTTATGACACATTCCCGGCGTCTTCTCCCCCGTTTCCATCCAGCTCATTAGTCCTCATTATTATCACGGTGGTTAGCGAGGTGCTGGAGCAGCCGTACAGACGGCACTCAAACCGGACAGCTTCAATAACTGTCAGAGCTCCTCCAGAGGAGCATGTATGCTAATCACCCCAGAGAATACGGCCAATTGATTCTAATTGGTTTGCTTCCAATGGCAGAGAGGCAGCCGGGGGGTTACTCTCAAGGTTGGGCTGAATGGAGGCAGGTCTAATCCAGCGCACAATGAGACATATGGGACTGTGTCTTTTGCAAATGTGTGGACAGAAGAAGAGCGAAAGCCCGAGGTTCTCTTCTCCAAAGGGGCTTTGGCTGAATGCTCGGGAGTGGTCTTAGGAGCCCGGACGCATAATTGACGCGTTGCCTTCCAGCCAGTGTGTAAAACACGGATGAATTAATCATGGGCTGGTAAAAAAAGGAGAGGAGAGAATCAGACAGATGTGGAGATAAGGTTGGAAAAGGATCAGATTTACATTCACTTCTCCAGATTCTCCCTCTGAGAGTTGTTGCTCTTTACGCTGGAAATATAAACAGCAACAAAATAATATCTCACCAAGTGTTTCTGAGATACATTCATGAGCCACATTTGTGTGACAAGTCCAGAAAATGTCTTAATTCAGGATATTAGGAGCCTAAAAAAATTATTCTTTGTTTGCTTTGAAGTGAGAGAAGAAGATTTTAGGATGTTGTTTTTTATTTCAAGCAAACATTTATTGGTCTATTTGTAGATAATTTTTCTGACTTAGAGCAACTCAGGCCTCATTTTTGTCTTTCAAATGAGGCATTTTAGGACGTGTCAGGTTAGATTTGACTGGAAATATGACATAAACACTTGCATAGATTACAGTTTTTGCAGAATAAGGTGGTAAATTAAGGGAAAAAAAATAACTCCAGAGTTTTTTCAAGATGACTTCATTTGATTTTTTGAAAATTATCAAGGGCATATTTATTAACCCTGAAAGTAACTTATTGATACTCTCTTTGTAAACTATTTCTTTTAGTGATTTATTGGATCATACCAAAATACATACATGAGTTAATTCATGATTTGTTTTTTTCGAGTTGGTTCAATCCTCTGAATCCCAAACATGGTGATAGGATCAAAGCATCTGTTGTTTTTAAAACATTAGGCATTTTAGAAACCATTTTTCCAATCCACAAACTGAAAAAAAAAATGGTATAGTCATCTGATTCTCAAGTTTCCAATGGTACCTGAATGTATCACAGGTGTTTTTAACAATATGTCTAAACTGGACAAAAAAGATGTGAGAATTTCTCTGAAACACGTGATAATATGCCACTCCATGTGTCTGTCTTTGTGAAAGACCATAAGACAGTTTACTTTTGAATGAAAACGCCTTTTTTAATGTGTAATAAGTTACTTTTGAATGTGTTAAAGTTTCCAGTATCATAACTACACTTTTGCCGTTTGTAAGAAACCAAACTGTGTAAAAACGGGAGGAAAATTTGGGCTGGAAAGCAAAATGAAAATGCAATAGTGTTTTTACAACAGGGTCATTAACCCTGTGGTGCATAGTGGTCACTACAGTGGTCACCTATTTAAAAGTTATTTACTCCTAAATTCAATGGTTCATGTGGTGGAAATTCATATTAGCCTGTGTCAGGATATTTTTATTCTTCTTAGGGCCTGAAAAACTGTTTTCAATTTTTTTCCAAACATATATATTTTTAAAAATGCTATAGACAAAGATTTGAGGGTGAAAAAGCTGATGAACTATTAATTATTTCGTGTTAAAATGGATGAAAGAGAGTAAAAATGTTTCGCAAAGCATTAAAAAAAAAGATTTTTTAATGAAAGAACAAAAAAAAAGAAAGAAAAGACAAAAAGTCAAACAAAACAAAAAATCATATTTACATTAAGTTCACACTGTTTTATGTTGAATTTTCTGTTACAAATATTTGTAGGACAAAAAATGGAAAACTTTTTTTTATGCCTGTCACTGACTTTAATTATTCATGCATCAGAGGGTTAAATAGTTGTTTCAGTGAGTGATGGAAATAAAAAATGACTCTAAATATGTTTTTGGATTTACGTTTCAAAATTGGAAATAGATTGAAAGGAAGGTGCACTGTCTTTGTCCTACGACGGAGTATTAGGGCCACATTGAGAAAAGAAAATGAGGGGAGGAATTTTTTCCCCCTCTCCCTCACTCAGTCGGTAAAGTCGAAATGTTGAGAATAAAGTTGAAATGTTGAGAATTAAGTTGAAATATAATGTAGAGAAGAAAGTCGAAATGCCGAGAATAAAGTCGAAATGTCGAAAATAAAGTCGAAAAGTTGAGAATAAAGTCGAAATGTTGAGAATAAAGTCGAAATGTTGAGAATAAAGTTGAAATGTTGAGAATAAAGTCGAAATGTTGAGAATAAAGTTGAAATATAATGTCGAGAATAAAGTCGAAATGTCGAGAATAAAGTTGAAATGTTGAGAATAAAGTCGAAATGTTGAGAATAAAGTCGAAATGTTGAGAATAAAGTTGAAATGACGAGAATAAAGTCTAAATGTTGAGAATAAAGTCAAAATTTTGAGAATACAGTTGAAATATAATGTTGAGAATAAAATTGAAATGTTGAGAATAAAGTCGAAATGTCGAGAATAAAGTCGAAATGTTGAGAATAAAGTTGAAATGTTTTAACTTTATTCTCGACATTTCAACTTTACTGACTTGATGAGGAGGAGGGGGGAAAAAAAATCCCCCCCCCCCCCACATTTTTTTCCCTCACTGTGGCCCCAATACTCCATCGTATTGTCCAGATTTTTTCATGATGTTTTTTTTTTTGGAGAAGAAGATGAAATGCAGGAGAAGGAGCTGCAAAATATTTAAAAGTGCCACCAGTCCATGTCCGTACAGATGTTATCCTTTCAGCCACACAACCAAATCCATAATGACCTCATTCATGCAGGGTCCCAAAGAGAAAGAAGCCCGGCCGGTCTCTCCCAGTTTGTCCCATTGTCAGAGGCCTATTAGTGCTCCGGTGTCCTGCTCACAGTTGAAGAGCTGGTGTTGGTTTTCACTTGAAGCCTGGCCTCTTTGGTGCAGGTGCCCCTCAGATTTAGTTTCATGCCCTTTATGTGAAGCACTTGCCATCTGCTTGATCTGACTCTGTAGGCAGGTCTGGTCGCTCCTGAAAAAAATCTTCTGCTCAGCTTTCAGACGTGTGTGTGTTTGAAAACAATGAGGGAAAAGAAGGAGGAAATATCAAGAAACTGGCTGTGAGAGGGAGTGAAAATATCTCGTTTTGTTCCACTCCTTAAACCAAAACGTGGTCGAAGCCATAAGCACACAAACCATCCACGTCTCTGAGCAGTATCCTCACACACCCTTCCTCTCACCTACATGAAAACATCCCCCTGATGATAAAAAACTCTTTGACAGAATTCCAGTCAGCAGACAGAACAAGCTTTTGGAGGAAGATCACGCAAGACAGTTCTTCTAGGGCGAGGAATTTAAAGCATCCAGCGATGTGTACAGCGTCAAGCAGAGCGCCTGGGGGGGCGAGATGGATGCCAATCTCCCTGCTGTTTTGTCACGCTGTTCCTCCTGTCAGCAGACAAAGCTGCCAGAGATACAGCCTGCATATGGAGACTGACACCTCTCGCTGTGGGACTCGGGTAAACACAACACGCACCTGTGTGATTGACGCAGAGACGCTTCTGCCGCGTTGCCACTGAGAACCGTGTGGATGAGGCAGAAGTCTGCACTGTACACACACCTACAGCGTCAGGGGAGGAAGTTTGAGTCAAAGAGTGTTTCACAGGGGAGCTCAACTTCTTCTCCTGGTGTAGGAACGACAGTGACGATGATGATGATGAGCTTTAGTAATCCCCAAGATGAGCTGATCATTGCAGATCTCTGGGTGTTAGTGACAACAAAGAGCAGATACAATAATGGCGCTTTTCCACTATACAATTCCAGCTCTACTCTACTCGGCTCTACTTGGTTTGGTTATCTTTTCCTCTAGCCTGACTACAGACTCTCGGTGGGCGTGGATCTTATAACACAGTTGCGCTAAAGTGCTGCGCTAAAGTGCTGCGCTGAAGTGCGTGTGTGTCATCTATAACGCCACACAAACATAATTTTGTACTAACATATGTGCCACCGTGGTCTTTAAAGGAAAAAAAAAAGCTTTCAAAAGATTTCATTAAAGTAATACAGCAGCTCAATGTCGGGCGTCATGACAACGGAGGTAAACAACAGCCTGGTGCTGCTGCACGCGGAAGAAAACGAAGGAGCTGCTTCCTGACATCAACTCTTCCCTGGATCCAGTGAGATCACTTTAATTTTTGATTTTTGGGCCTGGTATAGCAGAGATTTTTTGTTGATCAATCATTCTTCTTTGAACTGGTTTTCCTTTTTGGTTCCCTGTGGATTAATGGACTGATTGGTGCTTAAAGACTCTCGTGGCAGACAGATCGCTCCTGCACCGACCAACTTTGATTTAATTTAAAAGACTCTTTAAAGCCAACTATCTTTGCTGTTAACTTCTTTTTGGTTTAAAAAGGACTTTTAACTTCTTTAGGAATCATGAAGGAGCATTTTAGGGCTGTATTTTGTCTTCATTCAGTCTGGTTCTGTGCCGTCAGGTTTAAATGTCATTAAAAACCCGTCGCTGACTTATTCCTTTGCCTCTTGTAAGTGATTTGTTCAGAGTCAGAAGCTGCAGAGACGACATTCTCTGACCAATGAGTGACCGGCAGTCCGTCCACGTCACCTTTTAGTATTGGCTTTACTCTCTTAGAACCAGGGTAGAGTAGGTACTAAAAACTGGCGTCTGACGCGTAGTACCGCGCCCGTGGAAATGCAACACAAACCGGGTAGAGGAGAGTAGAGTAGGGCCAAGACGGGTCAGTGGAAAAGAGCCATAAGATACAAACCTCATGAATAATGCTCTGTCAGAATGTATAACTTCCTGGCAATTTTTCCGAGATAATGAATGATGACACAAAAACTTTTCTTTCACTCATGGTTCATGGTTGGTTGGGCTTTTTATTTCTAGATTGGGGATCACGATTGATGATGAAAATCATGATTTTTAAGGTGCGGTTTTATCACAGAGGTCTGTGATGATGAGCATTCATATTTGACTTTCTCTGTTAATAAACGCGTCAGTAAGAGCTGCTGGCTCTTTGTCATTTTCACAGCATCAAATGTGGCTCTTTTTGAAAAACGTTCCTCCTGGGTCTTAAAACTCAAGTAGAATGAGTAACTCTGAGATCCTTGACAGAGGTTTTGTGTGTATTCAGTGGAATTTCCTTTCCCCCATAGCTGGTGTAGTTTTAGCGACGTCCTCCAGAGAGATGGCACCTACAGCATATTTAGGATTCTACAAACTGTGTCTTGGTATTTAAGCCGCTCATACATCATCCAGTCCACGCTGTGAGGTTATCAGGTTTTCCAGCCGGCCAAAGTTTTGGCTCGCAGCAAACTGTTGAGTCAAAGTCATTACCAGCAGCCTGTGGTTCACAGGGAAGTGTTCCCAAGTGTGAGTGGAGTCATTTCTGTCTCTGTTTTCGTTGGACTCCTCGCTGGAACCCTACCTGAACCTGAGCTTCAGTCTGTGTTTACTCTGAGACTTTTTACGACCGTGGATCGTTAGGAGACGCAGCACAACGACAGACAGACAGACAGAACCACACATGGTTCAGGTACAAACACCAGCTCACACTCAGAGACCAGCAAAACATTTCTGATTTATGTCTCTCACACCGGCAATAAGCTCCGTGTTTTGGTCCAACGGTTGAAGCAATTAGTGCTGACATTTGTTTTTGCGTCAGCATTCCTGAGTTGACAAGTTGCTTCCCTCGAACTGTAAATGCGATGGCCATGTGGTGTTTGCGCTGCCGTTTCCCAGTTTTCTCACGCTACCTTTGCTTTCGCGATCACCTGCGACATTTAAAATCTATCAATGCGCGCACCTTTCGCACATATGTTCGACAGTTTGTGTCATCTCCACGGGGATGCAAACGGACAAACACATGGTTGCTATGCGCTGAGGTTGTAGCTGCTTCATACTTTCATTCTGACTCTGCAACATGCACTGAAATGTTGCACACAACTGCAAAATGTCTGCACCCACCAGGTCCTCATGTGTCAGCTGTTTGTCTGGATCTCACTGAGAATCTCTGCACAGTTTAGGAAAGCACAACAAAAATACACCCACGACCTGAAGAATCGTTAAAAGGCTGAAAATGTAGCAAACTACAAACGTTCTCATTGTGTTATTGCTTATTGATAATCATTTTTAGTCTTTTCATATAATGCTAACGCCCCCTTCACTTGAAAACAGCTCGAGTGTCATGTGTGAACGTCCAAGTACGTCTCATGTGCAGCTTCTGGGCTGATGAGTGTAAATTTTCCTCCAGTATTTTCTGATAACATGCTTCATTCATCCTTCATTCATCAGTTTGGACCAAGTTTCCTGAGCCTTTGTAGCTCACACATCCCCAAAACATCAGTGATCCACCTCCGTGTTTCACAGTAGGAATGGTGGACCTTTCATCATAGGCCTTGTTGACTCCTCTCCAAATGGAACAATGTTTATGGTTCTGGACAAAAAGTTCACTTTTGGTCTCATCGCTCCAAATGACTTTGTTCCAGAAGTTTTGAGGCTTGTCTCTGTGCTGTTTGGCGTATTATAAGCAGGATACTTTGTGGCATTTGCATAGAAATTCCTTTCTTCTGACGACTCAGCCATGCAGCCCATTTTTCCTCAAGTGTCTCCTTATTGTGCATCTTGAAACAGCCAGACCACATTCTTTCAGAGAGTCCTGTATTTTATCTGAAGTTATTTGTGGGTTTTCTTTGCATCCCGAACAATTTTCCTGTCAGTTGTAGCTGAAATGTTTGTTGGTCTACCTGACCGTGTTTTGGTTTCAACAGAATCCCTCATTTTCCACTTCTTCATTAGAGTTTGAACTCTGCTTATTTGCATCCTCAGTTCCTTTTATATCTTTTTATGTCCCTTCCCTGTTTTATACAGTGGAATAACCTTTTCCTGCAGATCTTTTGACAATTCTTTTTCTTTCCCCATGACTCAGAATCTAGAAACGTCAGTGCTGCACTGAATGAAAGATGCAAGTGTCTGTCAGGAGCTCAGAAACTCACTGAGCTTTTATGCACACACACTGATCACAAGTAAATAGATCACAGGTGAGGATGGTTACCTTTAGTAGACATTCAAACACATTTGTGTCGACCTGTGTAAACTTTTTTTGAAGTTTCTGTAGTACTTATGTTTTTAAAAAAGTAAACACGGTTGTTTGTTAATGGATGTGTTTAAATATAGGTTCATCGCAGAGCTTGGTTCTCATCTTGGAAGCTCATCTCTCTGTCTGCACACTTTGTTTGGGTCGTGAATTTTTGTTTTTTCCATCCTAGCAACATCTGCCATTGTCTCTCTGTCATCTCTTCTCATATTCTTTGCTGATCTCTCGTCCAAAGAGAGATCCACTTACTTATCCAAAGACAAAACCCAAACGACTTTTTATCACCATCTGAATAAGGACTCAGCTGTACAAGTCCAGTCAAGTCATTTTCAGGTTTCTGTGTATACAACAGAAATGGCCCCTTGTTCTGTTCAAAGCCCCAAAAATAGAAAAAATGGGAAAAGTGGGAAGATATAAGACAGAGCAAGACCATATCACTTTGATAACAAGACAAAACTTCTAACCATTTACAGCATCAATCAGAGAATTGTAACTAGAGACATGCCTTCACTAAAAACATCTCTATTGTCTTATTTTGAAATCATGAATTTCATGTTGATGTTTTGCCAGTTGTGTTTTCAGTGAGTCAAAGAACAGAGCTTTGTTGAGTGTTCACCATCTCCATAGCAGCATGCACATGAAGTTGTTTGGCAAGTGTTGAGTGTGTGAATTATCCCCTGATCCCTTGAGGACAGCTGGGTTTAACTGATCCCACCAACCAAAGGAGACAGTCATTGGTTAATTCTTCAAACTGCTGAGCCATCGCACGGCAGGAAAACGAAAACACGGAGACACCGACTACTGGTGCTGCGGCCGGAGGGAGTCAGTGTGACGTTTGGAGGAGCTGTCATGTTGAGGGATTTACCACAGTATCATTTGAGCCTGGAAAGTGCTGGAGAAGCAGTTGAGGGAGGTGTTTAAAGTTGGAGATGGTTCCAGTTTCAGGTCCAAGGTATTGAGGTGTCAACACGTCATGTTGAGCATTTACCACCAGAGAAGAAATTACAGGAGGAGTGAGTCAGGACGAAACAGGACACTTTCTCCATTTTCCAAATCTTTACTTCAGAAAATCTTTGCTTTACTGAAATCTAAGCAAGTCATTATGTCTTATTTCTAGTCAAATTTGTCTTACTATTCTTGATTTGAGACACATTTACTACACAAGGTCATAAAAATGTCTAATTTCAAGTTTTTTAAAGACAAAAATGAGGCATCAATTGCTTGTAACAAGTAAAAAAAAATCTGCCAATGGGATAAGATAAAAGATTCTTGTTTTAAGACATCTTTCTAATTTCAAGAAACTTCCCGGGAGAATTCATCTTATCCCATTGGCAGATTTTTTGGACTTGTTACAAGCAATTTACACCTCATTTTTGTCTTCAGACAGAGAGGCGTCAGTACATTCAGGCTTCTCCAGACAAAGTTGAAAATTTTCAGCATGTATTACCTACATCAGTGGGATAAAACATGAATGTAATGTTTGTGACATCAGCTCATTGTCTCAGAGTTTTGACGCACATGGTGGAATGAGACCACAATGGAAATGCCAAATGTGAACGAACCAAAGTCCAGAGTTTAATAACTTCAAAAATACAAAGTAATAAAGAAAAAAATGCAAATAAGGAAAGTGGGTAATTAGACTCATACCTTTTTTCTTTTTCTTTTTTTTTCAACAAGGGATGTTTACTTTCGGTTTGGCACATGTGGTGCCAAAGTCCTCTGGTGGACACTTTAGAAACTGCAGTTTTGAGCAGTTCTTCATTCGCTTCGTATCAGTAAAACATTGGTAGCCACTTGGTTTGCTATTTGGGATTAATCCCTGTGCTGAAGAATGGCTTTTTTTTTGCACGGGTTATTTGTGTTTTTTGGTCACTCTAGGGCATTGATCCCCAACCTGTGGGCTGTGGCCCCCTGGTGGACCGCGGAATATTGTAAGTGGGCCGCCAAATCATTTCCGAAATAGTCTGAGTTTTCATGGAGGGTAATTATATAAAGATACAGAATAATGTTTAAAATGTCAAAACTTAGTTACATCTTTGAGGATTTTAAACATCTTAAAACATTTATGTATAAGAAAAGTCCTTTAAGAAGGCATGTTACAGCACAATATGTAACATGACCTCAAATTTAACAAAGCCCTGAAATATAATAAAACAAAGTTCTATAACCCAAAAATCTAATCACTGACCCAAAATCTTTAGATTTTTTTACTTGTTTTTATCTATTTATGTCCAGAGGTATCCAGATCAAGTGACAATTTCATATTTATGTATTTATAAACTCTACATCAATGAGGGATTTAATAAAGAATTGGAGCAATAAGCAGACTCATTAAAGGCATAGACATCGATAAAATCTTATTGATAACCAACCCTACTCTTGGTTGTGTCTACAGAACAGAATTCTCCAGACAATAAGCTCCCAGCACAGATGTGATCCATTATTACTCTGATGACCACCTGCTGTCGTCCCACTTGACCCTTCCACTCCACATCCACCCGTACATCCACTCCACACTCCACCTCATCATGTCTCAGCAGCGGAAACCACTCTGTCCCAATAAGGAGGCCACAGTTTACAGTACCAGTCAAATGTTGTTTCCCACATAATCCATCCTCAGCAAATGACCAACAAATACCTCAGCAGAGGCCACTGCAGCCGGCCCGGGCCGCGCCGTCCCAGCTGTTTAACGGCTGACAAAGAGAAGATTGTTAATTGTTTCTTTATGAGATTAAATCCCCTACTTGTGCAGTTATGAAAAAAATGAGGCGAACATAAACAGCTGGGAAAACATTCCTGAAAACACTCCTGTTGGCCAGAGGGGGCAGGATTAACGAAGCATTTCAGGGAGGTGGATGGAGGCGAAGGAACATTTGTGGGCTTCATCATTCTTAGAGTGCCGGAAAAAATTAGACTCAGTGGCATTTAACTCCTGTCATGTGGTTTAAATGGAGCTCAGAGTGGCAGTAACACTTTCTGTTATTTCTAATGTGGTAACAAACCATGGTGCAAGAAAAAAAGACATTTATCCATCAGATTTCATCAAACACACTGCAAAAACTGAAATCTAAGCAAGTCATTCTGACTTGTTTCTAGTCAAATTTGTCTTGCTATTTTTGATTTGAGCCACATTTACTCGACAAGGTCATAAAAATGTCTCATTTCAAG
Source organism: Thalassoma bifasciatum (assembly GCA_008086565.1). Classification (NCBI taxonomy): domain Eukaryota; kingdom Metazoa; phylum Chordata; class Actinopteri; order Labriformes; family Labridae; genus Thalassoma; species Thalassoma bifasciatum. The sequence continues at coordinate 13,369 of RPOG01004252.1, forward strand.
TTTTTTAAAGACAAAAATGAGGCATCAATTGCTTGTGATAAGAAAAAGCAAATCTGCCAATGGGATAAGATAAAAGATTCTTGTTTTAAGACATCTTTCTAATTCATCTTATCCCATTGGCAGATTTTTTTGACTTGTTACAAGCAATTTACACCTCATTTTTGTCTTAAAAAAAACTTGAAATAAGACATTTTTATGACCTGGTCTGATGAATGTGGCTCAAATTAAGAACAATAAGACAATTTTTACTACAAATAAGACAGAATGACTTGCTTAGATTTCCGTTTTTGCAGTGCAATTCATTTTTTCTCTGTTTTCTTTTTTAACTCAACCTTTTATTATTTACTGCACACACTCCCGAGCAGTATCTGGAGACTATTTGGAAAAATGCACAAATTTACAGATTTCTCAGTTGGATCTCTAAAAGCTTCAAAGTTGGGTTTTACAAATTCATAAAGACGAAATGGGAGTGAGACCCTGTAAAGCCTGACCTATCAAAAATAGTCTTTAACAAAATCAACAAAAATATGTTGCTTTATCATTTCATTCATGATATATTTATTGTATCACATTTGCCACACTGGGCAGTTTTGCATACAATTTTATCTATTTTATTAAAGGTTTTAGCAAATATGTATTTGTTTCAGGCAGAAAACACTTTTTTTTTTTTTTTTTTTTTTTAAAAAAATATTTTGATTGTTTTTTTTTCGCAACTTTTTTTAAAATAACAAATTCTTTTTTTGAAAATAATTGT
>RPOG01004252.1:26609-47799 GCA_008086565.1 Thalassoma bifasciatum
TCAGTTGCCAAAACTGTGGCGGTAGAATATTTGAGCTGTCAGACAATTATTATGTTAGGGGTAAAGGAGTGACAGGAGTGGGAGCTGGTCCACTCCAGTCTGACTTACAACCAAACAGGGAGGAGAAAAGAAAAGAAGAAGGAGCCAGAAACTGTAAGAATATGATTTAAACTCTCCTGTGCTCCATTCTTTACAGTAAAAAACTGCCAAAAAGTCTTACTCATTGCCCCAGTGACTGCAAACCTCCCCTCACTGCCTGATGAAAACTCCAACACAACACACCGCCTCCATCAGAAACTTCCTTTTGTAGGAACTAAACCCGCTGGAGCTGCGGCGAAAACTTTTACCATTATGCAATCTGCCATCAATTCACAACATAAGCGAATGCACGCAGGAACAATGTGTGTACATTTTCCCTCAGAGTCCACCAATCCAGTTACCACCTTTACACTGCGAGAGGCAATTTCCTGAGTGGCTCAGCTGATGAAGTTTGAGAGCAGGAGCGGGCCAGTAATTGAATCTCTGAGCTCTTGTTAAAAGCGCAGCTGTCGATGGCAAAGCTCGGTGGAAGTGGAGTGTGAATTCTTGTGTCATGGTGCAAGCGGGGGAACTCTGGCCACATATGCCAGCCATCAGCGGTGGAGTGGAGAGTGTGTTTTAGTAAAGAGTCTGCAGAGAAAGCCCTGCGGAGCCTTCTCACGCACACGGGTAAAAAAAAGGAGGCATGTTCTGTGACGTACAGTCAAAGCTTTGTGTGATTAGTTTCACTCATTAAATGTACAGAAACTACAAAGCTACACTTTATTCTCACTACATTCAAGGAAAAAATATTATTCAAGTACCCAGGAGGCCTGATTTTTGCTTTTTTTTTAACATATTATAACATAACATATAATTCACATTCAGCCATAATTCAGCACAATTTGCTGCCAAGCTCTTTGAGTTCACCTAACTTCCCAAAGTGGATGATCAATAATAGAATAAAGTACATTGATGTGGAATAGTTGCAAAACTTAGCTTTATCACAGAACACATGATCATAACCACACATGGTTTGGACAGTGTGTAATAATATCTACTGTTTTTTAATCGTGTAAATCACTTTGTGCTCTCTGTGTGAAAAGTGCGATACAAATAAATGTTACTTGTCTACTTAATTACTCTTTTATCTTCATACTGGTTTATTGGCCATGCTTATGTGTTTGTATTTCCACTTTTTGGATGACGAATAAAAACACATCTTATTCAGCTAATTTGAAACTATAGAGGATAGAAGTTTTTGTTAGCCTGAGAAGTTTTATTTACTCATTAATGCATGATACACTTCACTTTTTATCAAGTGAAACTTCAATGAAGTCGCATGCATTGCACAAATGGGACTTGCTGCTACTTTATTTGTCCACAGGGGGCGCCAAAATCCACATAACTATAAGTTTTCCACAGTTTTTTTTATTTGTAATGTGTAACATTTTATGTAATGTATTTCTACACGCCTCCTCCCACTTTTTACTCCCCATAATTCCTGACTGTCTTCATCTTTCTTATCAACGATAAAGAGTTTTAACAGCTTAGAGTATGTTTTCTATTATGTCGCTGTGGAGATGCACAAATTCAGGAGCAAAACATTTATAAAACTCATGTCTCAAAATGATGTGTTTCTTGACCTACATGAAAGATTAATGAAGTTTTGTTCCTGGAGTTCGGTCTGAATCCGCCCCTCTTCTGGGATTAAGATAAAACTACTCAAGTGTTTTTAACAACTTAACACCAAAACTTAACCTGATCCAACAACATTTTATAATCTTGTTTTCTGTGGCGCCAACAAGATTCAACTACAGTGATAGTTTTAAAGCAGTTTGATTGGTTTAAAGCTCTGGAATAAGCTACATCTTTAAAAATGACCCATGTTAGTAACAGAAATACTTCATTTATGGGGAATTCAATAAATGTCACAGCTGGCAAAAGACGAAAAACAGCTTTTAAACTTTTTAAACACCTGGCTATAAGCTGTTTCCTGATGTAAAAAAATGTTATAAAGTTCCCAAAATGGTCTCAAAAGTTCTCCACATTGCAACTTTTCAGCTTGTAGGCTTTCATGTTGCATATATGAGCTCTACCAGGATGCCAACTTCGATTCTTTAAATCCCTGGTTGCAGTTGAGCTGACAATCAATCACTGCCCTGGTACGGAGACGATCTGTCAAATCTCCAACTCTCATGGTGCTATAGAGAACTGATAAGCAGGTCAGCATGTAAACAACTCCCTCTCAGAGCTGGAAAAGTCCAAAAAGACGAATGAGAAATCCACAGCAGAGCCATGAGAGCATGTTGAGGGTGGGGTTTTCTCTCCGCTCAACTCCACTGCTTCATATTCGCCAGCAACAAATAAATTCATGTTGACGTTGCCAGTTTGGGCAGAGCGAACAGATTCTGTAAGTTCATTTTTCATGTTCCAAAATGTTTTCCAGTAAAGGAGTCAAAGCTGCAGAGCTCAGCTTTGCTTGGTTTCAGATTCACAGCAGCTCAAAGGGCACGAGGAGCTTTTTCCAATTAGGAACCTTTCCATTACAAATCTGTTTACTGCACACTGCCTGAAAACCTCATAAAGATGGCTGGAATTAAACAACAAGCACCTGCTTTTAAACTTCAGTTTGGCTCAATATGTCATGTGACAGACTTGTGACTGTGCTCATGCTGGGTAACCAATGGTCCAACATTAAAGGGGGGGGCATAAATAAAAATTGTGACATTCATACATCAATTAGCAACCTGTCATTGAACCTGGGGCAGATTTGGGTGTAGGAATCAGTGTAAGACAAGGTTTGAGTGGGATCTAAGAAAAGTGAGAGGGTCTAAAAATGTATTTTTTAAAAGTTCTTTGAAAATGGATAAAAAACATATTTCTGAGTGAAGAATTATGTTTTCTAACAGATTTCAGTAGTTGACCAACATTTCAAAGTTTTTAGGTTCATTATTTTTTAGTATTTTTAATTTGAGCACCCAAAAATGTCAGGTGGAGCAACCAAATATATGAAAATATATTTATGTGTTCCTCTTATTTTTTCTGTGTGAAATTATTGGCAAGTATCTCTCAAGTGTCTGTAGTGACTCATACATTTTCATTTTGTGTGTTTCATTTCTTTTATTTGTGAATAAGATAAATAATTTGATGTTAAAATAACATTTCACATTATTACATTGGTTGAACCACCTGACATGGAAATTGTTCCAGTCACCAATGAAGTGAAAAAACCTTTTTTATCAGTATTTCAGAGAAATCTACAAACTTTTCCACTTGGTCACAAATGTCATTTGGGCTCCTCTGGCTGATGCAGTTTCCTGTTTCCTGTTTTATTCTCTTCACTTTAAAATAAAAGTCTAATGTTACGGTTGCACCACCCTGACATTTGACAAGGTGAAAGTTACGGGACAAAAGTTTTTTACATTTCTCAACAGCTTTAAAATTCTTTTTATTTGCAAAGAATGTTTTATTTAAAAAGGTTGAAGCATAAAATAATGCCACTGTATTTTTAATTCCCATTTACAATAACTGACATTCAATTTTTAGAGTTTAATTACTGTGGATACTTGTCAGGACGGTTGCACCACCTGACATTTTGGGGGTTTGAGGTACCAAAACACAAAAAAACATGTTATATTTTAATAGTTTAAAGATGTGTTCAAATAACACAGGTTTCATAGAATAAAGAAATACATGTGATGAAATACTCAATTCATGATGTAAGGAAATATTGCTCTCGGACACAAAAAAAGGGACGTCACGTCATTGACCCACTTATTAATGTGCCCGTGAATTGTCACAGTTCAGAAGTTACAAAAAATGAGACTTTGTTGATTTTGTTGGTAGAGATGAAAAGTGGTGTAAAGGGAGTCATAAATACCAGGTCTGGAAGAAAATCACTGCAGCAATCATCAGCTCAGATGTGACAAGTCAAACTCCAGATGAAGTTACTTACCTATGATGTGTTACTTTAAAGGGACTGTGAGGACTTTTTCAGTGAGAAGATCCTGAAAAAGTCCTATATCTAGATATATGCCTGATTATAAGCTACAAGTTAATTGAGATTATCAGCACTAAAATAGGTTTTGTCTCAACGCTAATTCCAAGCTTCTATTGGGTTGGGCTGGACCGAATTGATTTATGGCATATCGAAGTCTCTATGACAACGCCATGCCAGCTTACAAAGTTTAGCAGTGAGAGGAGAGATCTGTGTTTCTCTGTTTAAAACAATTCCTGTGATTTGTTTAGTCGTAATAGTGGAAACAGGAGCTGGACTGTCTGACAAAAAAGTACAGAAGAGTCAGCGGAAAGTTAAACAGGAGAGCGATAGAGCACAAGCTAAAGGCTAAAAGGCAAGTTATTCTGTTTGTGCTAATGGTGATTCCTGTCCACATGCAGCAGTTATTCTGCAGTGATCTGTTCAAACCTGAGAGTCTATCAATAAAATGAAGAGTCAGGTTACGTTTGCTCTGCTTGGTGAGGTTGGAGTTGGTAGATGAGCACTGGTAGGACACAACCAGGATTCACTAACGTTACACAGTACAGACATGTCTCAGAGCACCGGGCTGTGAGTAGCTAAGCTAAATGTAGCCAGCCACTAAACTATGCTACAAACTTACAAAGTTTGATTGTTGTCATATTTTAAACAACAGTACCACATCACTGTTGGTGAATACATCACCTCATTGGTAAAAAGTAGTCTTGAAAAAAGAAAAGTTGAGTTAAAATGAAGATCTGATCTACTTTCACTTTCAAAACAAACACATAATGACAGTTTCCACAAGTCACTCTGCTGAAAGGCGTTGTTGCACTTCCAGAACTATCTTTGACTCCTGGCGAACGTTAGCTCATCTGTCTGAATAGCCAAGAATGTCAGGTTACCATGACGACAGTAGGAAGAAACGGCTTAAAACTTTTCTCCAAACGTTTCACTGGAAGGATTTAAAGCTGGTCTGATTTTAGAAATAACTGCACCGAGGCACCTTGGAGCGGCGGCTTCTCTGCGCCACACAGGGAGCATGGGGATGACAGCTGGGGTCAGAGGTCAACAAATGAGTTGAACAGGAAATACCCAATATGGTGAACATCATTACCCTGTTCTGGTCAATTACAAAAGTGTTTATCATCGCTACCTGGTGTATAAATCATGTTTCCTTTCCACTCGATGGGTGAAAGCTGCTTCTAAAAAAGTCTGAATGAGACTTTTCCTCTCATTTTCACCATAAAACTAAAAGGTGGTTTCTAGTTGTATGAGTTTGATAACAGAAGTTGAAGTGTGATGGTCATGTTTGATTTAAAGGAAATGGCAAAAACCAAATATATAATTTTAATCTAAGTGTTGCTGGGAGGGGCTGAGTTTCCTGGTAGTCTTCTGTTTTGAGACGAGGAGCCAGGAAACAATCAACACAATTCAATAATCACCCCGGCTGTTTAAACCAAACCAGGGAGGCCCTTTTCTCTGTTTATTTTTCTTGTATCGCGTTGCATTTACTTTTTAATTTCATGGCCAAGTGGACCTCCCTGACATCCTGCTCCCCCCCTACTCTCAGTCCCCCTCTTTACCCTCACCCCTCTTTCTCCTCCTCACCGACGCCACAGTTTGAATCCCCTCCAGATCCTAAAGGTCACAGAGCTCTCACATAGATCTGCCAGATGGGATTGGACGCTGTGTTATGAATAAAATAGATTCTGTCATTTAACCACATTCGATATCACTAAAAGTGTAATCTGATGTTACAAAATGATGTTGAACTACAGAAGCCAGAGTCATAAGAGACTTCCTAACAGGAAAAGATGTTAATCAATAAAAAACTTGGTCAAATCAGCCTGTGGTTTCTGGTAACACTCGCTGTTTAACTCCTCACTAACCACAGCTTAAGCCGCTCAGACTCATGTTATTTCCTGGTATGATTATAAATTTTATAAGAGTGGTTTCTGCAGAAAGTGCACTTCTGAAATCCAAAACAGCTGAGAAAGTGACCACAACTTGGACACACATTCTGCTGGCTGTGACTAACACACTGTGACACATCTGCCTCCTCAACCAGAACACAACTGCATAAATTGTGTCATGTTGGCAAAAATAAACAGCCCTGCAGGAACGAATGTAGACAGCAGCACAATTACTGTGCAGCATGTATGACAGATTCCTGCTTGAAAACACAACACGAGGGCCTCACTTTCTCTCTCTCACACACACATACACACACACACACTGGGAGCAGCTGTCAGCAGCAGACTGAAAAACCCCTGTGTGTTCACTTGCATGCGTGTTTCCCCCTGACGTCTCCATAAGGAACTCGAACGCGGCCCCGAGCGTCCCGGCAGATTCTCCGCAGCACATAAAGATGTCATCAGACAGACGCTGTGGGTAATTCTGCCGGAGCTCCTCGTTCCAGAGATGATGAATGAGAACGAGTCGGGTCCAGACCGTGACGGTACAGCGACATGACTCGACAGCATTAGCATACTTCATTTATCGATGCTTAAATAAAATGTAGGCTCGGTTTCACGTTCGCCGCACAAACAGCTGGTGTTAATAGTTCATGCAGTGTCACAAATTCAATCTTCTAAGTCAGAGGTTCCCAAACTTTTCCGCCTGTGACCCCCGAAATGGCAGTGTTAGAGACTGGCGACCCCCTGCTGTGGTACAACACTAATGGACCAATCCAAAAAAACGGACAAAAACAAACAAAAAACCCAGAGGATACTTTGATTTACCGACTAATGTGCACTTTGCTGTGTTCACTGCATCAAACTTCAACAAAGAAATGTGAAAAACAGATAAAACATTTTCTGTTTGCATAATTTTATATTATCTTTAACCCCTATTTTTGCCTTTATTCTTACAATAATGGATAAAATTGTTCATAGTTTTTGATTTTGGGGCACATTCCACGACCCCCTATCAATGTCTCGCGACCCCCAAAAGGGTCCCGACCCCCACTTTGGGAAACACTGTTCTAAGTGACACACTTAACCTCATACACACCTTATTGAGGTTTAACTCTCAGCTAATTGACTCATCATAGTTAAATTCTGTCATTTTGGATACTGAAAATTGAAGTTTTGTTTCATACTTTTTCTACCTAGTTGGACTAATCACCTTAGCAATTATTGATAGCTAAGATTCTGTTTTAACACTTAAAAGCACAGCAAAGCACCAATGCTCCCATTATAGAAATGCTCTTTAATTTACTGTAATTTCTCAACCATTTGAAGTTTTAAAAAAGTGTCAAATAGCTTTTTAAAGGGGCTGTTAGCCGCTTGAAAGTGCTAATGAAAAAAATGTCTAATTTTCATATTCATTTGTGCTTATAAGTTTACATAAGAAGCCAGAATTTATGAATTCTTGGCCATTTATGAACAAACAACTGTGCTTACTTTTTTTTAAAAATGGGACACAGGAAGCCAGCATGTAAACACAGAAGAAGACAAGCAGGCTACTGTTGGGGCTCCGTATCTGTTTTCACGCCGTGCATTGTGCGCTATTGTTGGACTTGAAACCTGTATCTGATGGAGCATGGACGGAGCAGAGCTGTTGACAGTGGAGGACGGAGCTTTATGTCTCTGTTATGTCATGTTGATGCTTTCTTTGGATTAGCTGCCAAGTTAAACCAAGTCTACAAGGAGAAAAGACCAGTTACAGTTTATTTCTTGGACTTTTTTTCGGAGAATATGAATGAAAAACTTTTTTAACTTTTTTTAAATCACAACAGAAACTTCCAAAATGACCCTGATCAAAAGTTTCCCTCCCCCAGTTCTTAATAGCGTGTATTTCCTCCTTTAACATCAACGACAGCTTGAAGTCTTTTGTGCTCGTTGTTGATGAGGGTCTTTATTTTCTCAGATGGTAAAAACTGACCATTCTTCTTGGCAAAAAGCCTCCAGTTCCTGTAAATTCTTGCTCTGTCTTGCATGAACTGCAGGTTTGAGATCTCCTGAGACTGAGATGGCCACTCCAGAACCTTCACTTTATTCAGGTGTCGCCAATAGCAGGTCCACTTGGCCTTGTAATTGGACGTTCCAACATGACGATGATTCGAAACACGTCTCATGTGCAGCTTCTGGGCTGATGGGTGTAAATTTTCCTCCAGTATTTTCTGATAACATGCTGCATTCATCCTTCATTCATCAGTTTGGACCAAGTTTCCTGAGCCTTTGTAGCTCACACATCCCCAAAACATCAGTGATCCACCTCCGTGTTTCACAGTAGGAATGGTGGACCTTTCATCATAGGCCTTGTTGACTCTTCTCCAAATGTTAAGTTTATGGTTGTGAGACTGAGATGGCCACCCCAGAACCTTCACTTTATTCTGCTGTAGCCAATGGCAGGTCCACTTGGCCTTGTGTTTTGGATCATTGTCATGTGTGAACGTCCAAGTACGTCTCATGTAAATTTTCCTCCAGTATTTTCTGATAACATGCTGCACTCATCTTGCCATCAAACAAAGGTGAAGAAACTCGAGGTCTGTTGTTTAAAGGTGAGACCTTGTCCTCTTCTTCTTTGGTGGTCCAACCTTCTGTAACCTGAAGTCTTAAACACACAAAAGCACTATCAAAACTTCCTGAATGTACCTGCATCCACACACAAACAAAAGTCCGTCTCTTTGGTTTGGCAGGAGTCCTATCTGTCTGTGACTAATGCTCCTGTTTTAGAAACTCAGCCTGTTTGTGTCTGTGCAAACATCCACCGCTGCGTCGCTGTGAGCTGCACCCCGCAGAGAGGAAGAGGATGAGTGAATGATGGCTGTCACACTTCAGCTGACACTCAAGATGCTCAAATGGTTTTTAAAGATTTCTTTGATTTCTTTTTTTCACTTTAACTTCATGTGGAAGATTCTCTGCAACATTATCTGATGAGGAAGTTATTCTGTGTGCTACAAATGGGCGTAAAAACAGAAAACCCATCAGACTTCTCATGTACTCTTTGAGCCTTTTCCTGGGTCGAATCATGTTTGTCCAGAACTTTAGGAGGTTTGGACCCAAAACCTCAGGAGCTAAGTCTACAAACTGGCTCATACAGGGTCAGTAGTTAAGATCCAAAATGTGACACTTGAACGTAGCAATAATTGGTGGAACATAAGGCTTTGTCAGGTTTCAGTATAACGAAGAGGAAGCATTTTCGAAAAATAAGATCTTGGTTGGGTTTTGACCATAGACTTTTTATAGAATGGTTAGTGTGGCCCTGCTTTTTACCATTGTATGGAATTGAAGCCAAAAGAACCACGTTACTGGAGCCACCAATTGGCTACAGCAGAATAAAGTGAAGGTTCCGGAGTGGCCATCTCAGTCTCCTGACCTCAATATCATTGAGCCACTCTGGGGAGATCTCAAACCTGCAGTTCATGCAAGACAGAGCAAGAATTTACAGGAACTGGAGGCTTTTTGATTTTTTTGGTGAGTTCTCAGGGTCACCTCAGACCATCACACCCCCTCTTAAAGATGCTACATGGGGCAGACTGGGATGAGTTTTCCTGAGAAATGAGACTAAACTGCTAAATGCAGAGGTGGATATTCAGGAAATGTCACCATGAGGTTTAACGTTAACTACAAACACTGAAAGTAAAAAATCTCTGAATACTTTGCATTTGTGCTCATAAGTTCACATAACCCTTACATGGATGCAGCAGCATAAAGTGAAGGTTCTGGAGTGGCCATCTCAATCTATTGACCTCAATATCATCCACTCGGGGGAGATCTCAAACCTGCAGTTCATACAAGACAGAGCAAGAATTTACAGGAACTGGAGGCTTTTTGCCAAGAAGAATGGTCAGTTTTAGCATCTGAGAAAATAAAGACCCTCATCCATAACGAGCACAAAAGACTTCAAGCTGTCACTGATGTTAAAGGGGGAAATACACACTATTCAGAACTGGGGGATGGAAACTTTTTTCATCAGGGTCATTTTGGAAGTTCCTGTCATTATGATTTAAAAAGAGTAAACACAGTTGTTTGTTAATAAATGTCCTCAACCAACCGCTAACCATGAGTGAAAGAAAAGCTTTTATGTTATCAGTCATATTCTCTGAGAAAAGGATAAGAAATCATAAATTCTGCCAGGGTATATGAGCATAACTGGAAGTCCAAATCTAAACCGCTTAAATGGATGAGTCACTCAAACCTCTCTGAGTATCACTGCTTCCTCTCTCATCATCTTCCCCCCAGTGTTTGCTTCTCCCTGGGTGTCCCCACAGTTTGTTGGTCCACTGGTCTAGAGAAGGTCAAGTCTGTTGAACTAGAGTCTCGTCCTGAGCCAACATAAGCACGAACCCTTTTCCTTCAGGACTCTTCTTGGAGGAAACCGGCCCTGTAGCAGAAGGCGGTTGGATTCTGGCGTCCTCATTGCCATCCCGCTAGCAGCAACAGTCGCCGTTCAGGTGTGAAGGTGGCACACATGTGAACTTGAAATCGGTTGATTTCCTGTGCAAACACCGAGTCCATTATTTGAGTTCTGAGTCTGTACAGGTGCCAGGATGTGTGCTGGTCCAACAGAAGACAGAACAGCTATGTGGAGCACAGATGGTGCAGCATATGGGTGAGTTTAAGTATGAAATGACTCAAAAAAGAATCTTTTTCCCATTTGTCCAACGCGGTTATTCAACAAAACGAACTAAAAAAAGATCCTGTTTTTAAAGAGGGGTATTTTTAACACATCTGTGTGACTCATTTTAGACACAGAGCTCTAAATTTACACAGTTTGTTTTTAATCTTAACTGTGACATGTTGCTTCTTTCAGCTTTTTCTCTCTCCTGATGTAAACTGATGAGTGTCAAAGAGACATTCTGATGAATTATTGCAAAGTGTGTTCATATTAAAAGAAGACTTTTTCTTCATATCATGTGAAGACTCAGGACGAGTGTTTACCCCAGTGAGATGAAATTTCATAAGAAGAAAATAAATTCAATCTGAGAAACTCAGCGTGGAAGGATTTCTCTGCCGTCTGCCAGTTTCTGGTGGTTAAAAGTAACAAGCGCCGGTTCGGTCAAATCACAGCAAGAAGTCGGTGTATTGCTGCTGTTGCAACCACCTGAAATGAAACATGCTCTTTTCTTTGAGGCGGCAGAGTTAAAAAAGCAGAGAGTTATGTATGTACACGGATGGTGAGACCGCAGAATGAAGAGGGAAACGCCAGAACGGTGGTGACGGCGGCGGCGTGCGGCTGGTGGCTGAACACGAAGAGGTGGCGTCTTATCTTGATGCGTTAAGCTATTTGATCTCACCTCAAAGCTCCTGAACCACTTCAGACATTTCAGATTGCATTAAAGAGATGTTGGTACACGCAGTCATTCAGAATGGAAATCACTTCATTGAAGTCTCAGAGTCGACTGTGATATTTGATCTGAGCTGGATTTATTCAGCGTTTAAAGACTTTTACTTTTACATTTAGGGACATCTGTACTAAAAAATCAGGCTGCTGTGGCAAAAGTAATGTTTATAGGTTTTAAAAAGTGTGAACAAGTTTGGATGAATGGCTTAACTCTCAAGGTTTACAAAACGTAAGAGTCTAATTTAGGTGACATAAGTTAAAAAAATGACATGAAGAATTTAAGTAAAGCAACAAAAGCAATTTAAATAAATGGGAAAAAAAGCTTGAAGGCTGGAGTCCCAAAACATTCAACCCTGCAGCCTGTAAACACAATTCTGACATGTAATTTAGGGTGAATAATCCTCCTCTTTTTCCTGGACATGTTCCTCGCTTTTCCCATAAATTTCCATAAATGACCGGGTTTTTTTCAGCTTGTAAAAAAGGAAAAATTGTGAAATGAAGAGTCAAAATTTTGAGATAGTTAACCCTCTGATGCATGAATTATGAAAGTCAGTGTCAGGATTTTTCCCTTGAGTGTTTTTATTTTGTATTAAAGCATGAAAGAAGAGTTTTCCAATTTTTTTTCCAAATATTTGTAACTCAGCATTTAACATAAAACTGTGAACTTAATGTAAATATGAATTTTTTTCTTTGTTTGACCTCTTTCATATTTTTTTATTTTTTCTTTGAAAAATGATAATTCATGAAATTACTAATGTTTTGCAAAACTTTTTAACTCTTTCATCCATTTTAATACTGATTCGTTTAGAGTTTATAAGCTTTTTCACCCTCAAATGTTTGTCTATAACATGTTCAAAAATAAATATGTTGTGAAAAAAAAATTGAAAACATTTAGGTTCGGTGTTGACCATAGACTTTTTTTTATAATGGTTGGTGTGGCCCTGCTTTTTACCATTGCATGGAATTGAAGCCAAAAGAACCACGTTACTGGAGCCACCAATTGGCTACAGCAGAATAAAGTGAAGGTTCTGGAGTGGCCATCTCAGTCTCTCAGTCAATAACAATATCCTGACACAGGCTGATGTGAATTTCTACCACATGAACCATTGAATTTAGGAGTTAATAACTTTTAAATAGGTGTCCACTGTAGTGACCACTATGCACCACAGGGTTAAGTCAAAATCTGAGGAAAAAAGTCAAAATGTTCGGATAGCCAAGTTAAAATTGTGAGATAGTTGAGTCAAAATCTGGGATAAAAGTTGAAATTTTGGGATAGAAATTCAAACTTGTAAGGTAATTGAGTCAAAATTATATGATAATGAAGTCAAAAGTATGAGATTAAAAGTCAAAATTATAAGACAAGTGAGAATTATGACACAAAAAGGGGACATTTTGCGAGAGTAAAACTTCCAATATTTCAAAATGAGACAAAGTTTTGAGGTAGCAAGGTCAAAAAAAACTCATTAAAATTGAAATCACAAGATACAAATTCAACTATCTCAAAATGTTAGGATAGCCAAGTCAAAATTTTGAGATAGTTCAGTCAAAATATGAGCCAAAAGTTGTAATGCTGAGATAGAAATCCAAACTCAAAAAGGTAATTGAGTCAAAATAATGAGATGATAAAGTCAAAAGTATGAGATTAAAAGTCAGAATTATGAGATAAGAAGGGGAAATTTTGAGAGAGTAAAGCTTTTGTAATAATTCTATAATTTGAGTTGAGAGTTTTGAGATAGTGAAGTCAAAAACCTTTCACAAAAGTTGAAATTACAAGATAAAAATTTTAAATTGTAATGTAATGAAGTCTAAATTAGAAGAATAAACTCAGAATTATGAGGTAAAAAGTCAAAATTTCAAGATAAAGAGAAAGAACTTAATTAAAACAAGACAAAATTTTGAGATAAAGTCCAGATTTTGAGATGGTTAAGTCAAAAACCTTTCACAAAAATTGAAATTACAAGATAAAAATTTAAAATTATAATGTAATGAAGTCTTAATTGGAAGAATACACTCAGGATGAGTTAAAAGTCAAATTTTCAAGATAAAGAGAAAGAATTAAATTAGAATGAGTCTAAATTTTGAGATGTTGAGGCAAAAGTCTTGGTGAAAAGTTGAAATTGCAAGCTCATTCAAAATTGTAAGGTAATTGTGTCAAAGTATTGAATAATTAAGTCAAAATTGCAAAAATAAAATGCTATCAGATAATGATACAGCTAAAGATAAAATACATACAATCGAGTGGAAAAAGATGGTTAAAGCAAAATAAAAAGAGAAAGCACACAGAAGTGACAGTGAGTGTGCTGTGATAACTCAGAGTAACAGTGAATAATTTCATTTCTAAAACACAGCTGAGTCTCTAACCCTGATCTAAATGTCCAGAGAGTTTGAGCTGACCCACATTTTTCTGGGAGTTCGTTCAGATATTTGGAGCCTAAAACCTCAAATCGCTGTTTCTCCACGTTTGAGTCCGACTCTGAGGACGGAGCAAAGACCTGTCCCACGTGAACCGAGCTCCGGATGCTGCAGCGTGGAACCAGACCAGGATTTTAGCCGTTTTTACCAAAGACCGGACTTCAGGAACCCCCCTATTGAAAAAAAAAAAACAGAATCTGGATTATTAACCTGACATACAAATTTAACCAGAACCTTATTTAACTTAAAAGTACAATTTGGTCAAACTAATGTGTAATATCTGATTCATCCTGTCAATCCATAATTTAAACATCTTTATTCTGATCTGTTCTCATCTAATTTGGTACTTTTTGCATAGTTTATTATCATATTTTAACTTATTATCTTAAATTCATTTGATTTGTGTGATAAGCAATGGTAACACTGAATTCCTCCCTGGATTAATGAATTTTTTACATGCACATTTTAAAATGTGCTGTTTCATTTTTCTATGCCATAACTGTCTTTCAATTTTTATTTTATTTTTTTGTATATAGCACTGTTGTTTTTAAACCTGCTCTTTAATCATTTACCTTGTGAAGTGTCTTTGAGTTATTGAAAAGTGCTCTATAAATGAAATGTATTGTTAATAATAATAATAATTATTATTATTATAAAGTATTTCTTGTTCTGATTTATTCAAGGCTTCATTTATCAACAGCATCATTTTTAATTTATACTTCAAAATGTCAAAAATATAGCAAGTGTTTCTGCCTTATTTCTTGTTTTAATCCAAGTTTCAATCCCAAATTTTGAACATTTTATTTTTTAAATGAGCCAAAAAATAAGACTGGAATTATTTTGAATTAGGAATAATAACAAGAGTTTTAAATTAATGAAGTGTAAGTTGAATAAAATAAAAAAGGAACAATGCAAACTGGAGAAAACAGTTGGATTAGAAAAAAATAAAATGCATGGTAGTTTTTTTTTTTTTTTTTCCCCTATCAATTTAAGAGTCAGATTATCTGGAATGAAAAGAATCTTTTTTTGGAAAAGGGTTGATAGTTTGTCTTTTATTTGCAAATGTAAGAAGTACTTTTATTAATCTAACTACAGATACTTTTCATCGTGACACGTTTTCTTTCATAAAAAGTTCAAATGGACTTCAGATGTAACGTGACTGATGTGAAGTTTGAGATTGAGATATAGAATATTTGACAAATATTTTTCTAAATTTGAATAAAAAGTGATGTTTTAGAGTTAAATGTGGAGAAATGTTATTTGTAGTGTGTGGAACTTTGCAATGAGACACAAATTGTCTTTTCTAACTATGATGCACTTTTATCAATTCAATTCAATTTATTCGATTAGCATTTAAAGACCACGCACAACAAATATATCATAGATCCAAATATCACATAATGGTTGAAGCTAATTGAAAGGGTGTAGGCTGAAGCTTGTGCTTATTTTGCCGACCCGTTTTGCAAAAAAATAAATTAAATTAAACAAATAAATGTAGAAATAAACTTAATCAACTTAATTACATGGTCTGAGTAACACCATAAGTTTTCTTAATGGAGAAAAGAGAAACATTTTCAAAACATATTACAGTAGTAAAAATAATCCAATGAAATCCTTAGCAATATTACAACCAAACACAACCCAAGTTCCAATATTTTGTTGTTGTTTTCTTCACATTTGATTTACATATTTTCTTATTACTTTGGTTTTAAACATGTTTTTAAATGAAGAAAGTGAATTACACATTTTTAATTCACTGTCACAACTATTCCATAAGTTTACACCTTTAACAGAAACACACCTCTGCTTGATATTAGTTCTTGTTTTCATTTTTTCAATTTGTCCTTTCAAGCGTTTGACCCTAGTTGGCCACCATAGATTTGCTCTTAGAAAGAAGTAGAAGTGGTTGACATAGAAACATGGTCAAAGTTTTATAAAGCCAGGATAAAGAAATGATAAATGAAGCCAGCTACTGTTCATGACTTTTTTTTTTTTACGTAGTTTGAGGTTTATTTTTCTCAACAGAAATGTTCAGTTGCACGGAAAAAGTAGGCGTCACGTCAATGACCCACATCTGTAAGTAATGAGCTGTAAAGTGACTTAAAAGTCTTTATTTGTGTTTGCGAACAAACATCAACAATTTGATGCAAATCTCAGCTCATAGAAATAATCAAATTAACGTCGTCATGTTTGTTTTTCTGCACCTCTTTCCCTCTCTGACTTCCCATCACCCCCTCCTGCCTCTCTCTCCCCCCCACACTGGAGGTTTTTATACCCAGGCAGATGGCTTCAAACAGCAGGTACCCCCCCTCCACCCCCATGGGAGCCCCACGAGGAGGTCCTGGACACTCAGCTCTGCCTGAACTGCAGGGTGGGGTGTGTGCACACACAGAGCACCACTGAATAGATTTATACATTTCTCAGATTCCAGCCTTAATGCACAGAGTGGCTCAAAGCAAATGGAAGGAGAGGAGGGAGGGAGGGAGGGGTGAGAGAGGAGGATGTGCTGGGGGAGCGAGGGACGGCGAGTGGGCGAAGGAAAGAGGAGGAAAAGGGAGAGGGGCAGATACCAGGAGAGCACATTTCTCACAGATCTCATTGCATTTGTGTGATAAGAGGAGAAAAGGAAATAACGGCTTTAGATGAGGGAAATTGCAAAGGGACACGTATCACCTTCCTTTACGTTGTGAGAGGCGGATCACAGGAAGCGCACAGAGGAAGGAATGAGAGAGAGAGAGGCAGCGCTTGCAGAGATGTGAGGGAGAGTGTACTCTGAATAACCCACCTTTGGTTAAAAATTAACATTTTCACGCGGGAAGAAAAACACTTCTTGTTTCCAGCTCCTGAATCAGTTTTATTTAACACTTTGCAGGATTTTGGGTGGATGTAAACACACACACACACACACACACACACACACACACACACACGATCAGCTCACAGTATCAGAAGTTTTCTAACATACATGCTGCACAGCAAACAGGTCCTGAGGCGGTGACAGTGCAGAGAGAAAACTGTGACTGCAGGTTCACGGTGTGATCTCTGACATCATCATCGTCATGTGTGTGTTTATCAACACGACCAACGCACCGCTGGGTTTCAGCATGAGGATCCATGACACTTTTTTATTCCTCCATATTTGGTGCAGAAAATGTTTGGAGTCTCTGAGCATTTTTATGTTGGTTAAAAATCTGCTTAACTAAAAGAATCAGACATTTGAGACCAAGGGCGGATCCAGAAACTTATTGATGGGGGGCAAGAGAGGGGTGGTCAGTTGTTAAATGGTGTAAATATGTCAGAAGTCTTTGTGCTGAATTCATTTAATACTAGTGTGACTATATTCTGAAAACCCAAAAAGAGCGGCCTCTACCAAAGACCACAAAGTAGTTTCATAACCCAAACATTTGTTTTCTATATTTAAAGTGCAAAATCTGTATAAAAGAAAAAAAAAAAGGAAAAATTGCTTCGTTTAGATTTCTCTTTGTTCCTTTTTACACACATTAAGTCAAAAATGTCGAGATAAAACACAAAATTTCAACTTTTTGCCCCATAGTTTTGACCACTTCTATCAATTTTTGGCTTTGAAATCTCAAATTATTGATTTTTTTTACCTTAAAATTCAGCTTTTTCAGATTTTTTACTTTGATATCTCAAATTATTCACTTATCTCATAATGTTGAGTACTTCACTCAAAATTTTGCAGTTTTTCCCAGGATTTTTTGACTGTTGATCTCATTACTTTTGAGTTTTTCATCACAAAATTCCAACTTTTTATCTAAAGATATGATATCTCAAACAGTATGCTTTTATCTGTAAATTTGATCTAAATCGATTCATTTTAAACTTTTTTTTTCAATCATTTATCTCAAAATACTGACTATTAATCTCAAACTTTTGAGTTACTTTAAGAATTTTGACCTCTAAATTTTAAAGGTAGGAGCAACATGTGCTGCCACACAAACGCTGACTGTCTCAGGAAAAATCTTACATGTTTAAGCAACTTAAAAGCAAATTGCACTGATTACAACAGTGTGACTCAGTAGTAGAGGAGTGCAGGTGTTAAACAGACCAAAACATTGACATCATGATGGATAATTTCTTAAAGGCACTGTCTTCATGAAGCTCTGCAGTGGTGATCAATTTCCTTCTTGAAATTTTACATAAATATCTCCAATTATTCACTTCTATCTCATAATGTTGAGTACTTCTCTCATAATTTTGCCACATTTTACCCACAAAATTCCAACTTTTTATCTAAAGATTTGACTTTGATATCTCAAAAAATAAGGTTTTCTATACACATTTTATCTCAATGTATTCATTTTAAACTATTTTTACAATTATGTATCCCAAAATATTGACTATAAATCTCAAAATTTTGAGTTACTTTAAGAATTTTGACTTGGATATCTGAAACAAAGTCAAAATTATGAGATGGAAGTAACTCTTTTAAAGAATTTTGGCTTCGATTTCTGACTTATCTCATAAATTTGAGTTTCTCATAACAAAAGTTTGAATGTTTCATTTTAGAAGTTTGACTGAGATATCAAATTGACTTTATAACAAAATTTTGACTATTTCTCTTCAAGTTTTGACTTTGGTATCTCAAATTATTGACTTTTATCTCAAAATTTTAACTTTTTCATCACGATTTCTCTTAAAGTTTTGACTTTGATATCTCAAATTATTGACTTTTATTTCATAATTTTAACTTTTTCATCACTAAATTTTGACTCTTAGACCCCAAATACATGCATAAGCGCCCTACAGCTTGACGAACCTCACTAATTTGTCCTTTTGGCTAGCTAAAACATCATAAACTGCTCTTCTGGGAGCCAAACTATGTGCTTTTTTTCACCTTTTGCCTCCATCTTTAAATTTTAATGGTAAGAGCAACATGTGCTGCCACACAAACGCTGACTGTCTCAGGAAAAATCTTACATGTTTAAGCAACTTAAAAGCAAATTGCACTGATTACAACAGTATGGCTCAGTAGTAGAGGAGTGCAGGTGTTAAACAGACCAAAACATTGACGTAATGATGGATAATTTCTCAAAGGCACTGTCTTCATGAAGCACTGCAGTGGTGATAAATTTCCTTCTTGTCTTTAATTATTGCTGCCTCAGTTAAAGTCAGACCAGCCAGTTGTTTCACGTAGATTTCTCTCTCCCGTAGCTCTCGCCTCCGCCCCGGTGCCTTGGTGCTAGTTTCACAGCCGCAGCTGTGCAAAAGCAAATTTATTATCAGCCTTAGTATTTCTGACAGGCTATCCGGCAGACGCTCGGGGTCCTTGAAGTGCAGAGAGGCCTTCCCATGGCTGCGCTCCCCTGCCTCCCAGCAGGTCTGCAAAGTGAATTTACTGCCACTGTCGAAACTTCTGTCAGCTCTCAAAGGGAGAGAGAGGAGACAGAGAGAGCCAGAGAGCAATATGGGACTTTTTTTTTTTCTTCCACAGATGCCCGGACATGCAGTCGCTCTCTCTCTCTCTCTCTCTCTCTCTCTCTAACCCAGAGGGCCTTTGAAATCAGCTCGCTCGTTAATAGTTGTCTCATGGTGGCGAGGAGAGAGAAACGCCTGACGGAGTCTGAATGGAGACACCGAAGCTCACTTTTTGTCGACTTCCAAAACAAGAGTTTTCACCTTCTCATTGTGGAAAGAAATTCTCCCTTCATGCATTTCTTAGCAGACGCTCTTGTCAATCTGGGAATGTAGATGTGTCGCTCTCCTCGAGGTGACCTGTCGCGGTTTTAGCGGGTGTGAGTCGACACTGAGGTCAAAAACAACCCTGTACTCTAAAAACAACTCAAAAACGTGAAGCCATTCATCGCCGAGCGTGCTCCCCGTCACCCACATACCTCCACGTCCCGTCTCAAAGGCGTCCAAACATAAAGGCGCAGAGACAGCCAGGCGCTAACAAAGCGCCCCTGAGCAGAACCCCCACCCCACCCCCCTGTGTAGAAAACCACCAGGTTCCCACTCCAAGGAGAGAAAAACAAATACCCTCTCCACCTCAGCCCTTTTTGTTTTGTTACAACAGCTTTTTATCTCCTCAAGCATCCCTGGGGTGACAGAAATATTTTGTTGCATCTGCTCTGCCGTCCAATTAAGGATGAAGAGGTCAGGTCTGAAAACAAAACGGGGCTTTTGAAACACTCAGCCTTTCTCTGAAGGTTTTAGGGCCTTTGAGACTATTTTTTATCACATTTCAAAGTGTAATAGAGCATTTTTGTACACTTTTCTTAAATATACAGAATGAAGTCAGTGTTTTTATTAGCTTTGGAGCGTCTAAATGAGTACGCACCGCGCAATTTCTGCCTTCAACATCTTTAAACCCTCTAAGATATTTTGTTACTTTTTGACTGCTGCACATTTAAGTAATTAAAAAGTTAAACAAATGCCCTAATGGTGCCGTAACTTACGTTTGATTCTTCCCCGACGTAGCTCGTGACTCAAATTACTGGTATGTCCAATCAATTTTTCCCATTGAAATGAATTGAAATGCCATTAATCTGTTCCAGACCCCCCAAAACACCACAATGTTTTTTTTGTAACATGTTTTCCAATGAGAAATATTAACATAAATAAGGAACATTGTATAAAAACACAAGAGAATAGAACATACTGCAATTAACCTGTTTCATTGAGTATACAGTTTACATGCCCCGGCAGACTTTATGATTTCTTGGCCTTTTTTCCAAGAACATGAATGATAACAAAAACCTATTTTCACTCATAGTTTGTGGTTGGGTGAAACTATTAATCAACAAACAACTGTTTACTCTTTTTTAAATTGTAATAACAACAGAAACTTGCAAAATGACCCTGATCAAAAGGGTCCAACCCCCAGTTCTTAATAGCGTGTGTTTCCCCCTTTAACATCAATGACAACTTGAAGTCTTTATTTTCTCAGATGGTAAAACTGCCCATTTGTCTTGGCAAAAAGCCTCCAGTTCATGTAAATTCTTGCTCTGTCTTGCATGAACTGCAGGTTTGAGATCTCCCCAGAGTGGCTCAATGATATTGAGGTCAGGAGACTGAGATGGCCACTCCAGAACCCTCACTTTTTTCTGCTGTAGCCAATGGCAGGAGTATGTAAACTTATGAGCACAAATGCAAAGTATCCAGAGTTTTTTTTTTTCTTTCATTGTTTGTAGTTAACGTTAAACCTCATGGTGACATTTCCTGAATATCCACCTCTGCATTTAACAGTTCAGTCTCATTTCTCGGGAAAACTCACCCCAGTCTGCCCATGTAGCATCTTTAAGAGGGCGTGATGGTCTGAGGTGACTCTGAGAACTCACCAAAAAAATCAAAAAGCCTCCAGTTCTCGTAAATTCTTGGTCTGTCTTGCATGAACTGCAGGTTTGAGATCTCCCCAGAGTGGCTCAATGATATTGAGGTCAGGAGACTGAGATGGCCACTCCAGGACTTTCACTTTATTCTGTTGTAGCCAATTGGTGGCTCCAGAAACGTGGTTCTTTTGGCTTC